>BQNB010086223.1:0-24694 GCA_026074375.1 Tanacetum coccineum | reverse complement strand
GTATATTAATTAATGACCAAGACATAATATAATTTATGAACGAACTTCCATTGTTCGACTCATTATTTTGAGGCTAACAATTAACAAGGCAACTAACGAATACACAGTAAAAGGCATATACTCAATAGTGATTGGAATCGTATTTAGTATCAAAACATATTGCGTTCATATTTTCACAAAACAAACAAGTATCCCCCTCGCGGGTTTAATAACATTTAAAACACTTAAACAACGAGGCTATGAACTCACCTTAATCAAAAGTCGTTGATCAAACAATAAAGTCTAGCACGAAAATCCACAAACGCGATCACGACCTATAATTAGAGTCGCTCGATTACTATACCGAAAAGTATAACGATGCGTACATCGTAACGGCAAAATCATATATACTTAATATATACATGTATGTACACTACTCTTTACCACTTGCGCGACCTAAATCACACAACCCCACTTTATTGAGTTATAATTATTCCTCACGTTTTATCTTCCGTGACTTTAATTGAAAACATTATATTTTCGATAACTTTATATTTTTAGAAAGCTATTATTTTCGAAAAGTTACCATCTTTGGTAAATTTAAATATCTAAGTATATTTTTAATACTTATCATTTTATTTATATCTATGTACTTAGTTAAAAATTATATAAGTCTTATATGACCGTTGACTTTTTAAAGTCAACATTTTACTTTTATACTTATATTTATTTTTACCCAAATCTGACCCGCGCTAAACGACTCTCTAGATCACATTTTAATGATTCGGAGTAAAAGGAGATTTTATGCGAAACGATATTCCGGACAACTTTTTAGTTTTAGCCGAGACCCGAAACTCGACGAAAAATGACGAAAATGCCCCTGCAACAATATGCTGTAACTTGTATTTTTAATAAAAACGCAGCAGTTTGACCATCGGTTTTGACCCGCTATATCACGTTTTCGTGACTTTTACCAAAAAGATATTTTATAGAAAACCTCATTCCGGACAACTTTCGTGCTTTGCCAGAAGGCCGAAACGGACTCGGAAGTGCCCAAAATCGCCGTTTAAAATCTGATCAGCAACCAAAATAAGCCAAAATAGCTGATTGAAATTTATAGTTTTTTTCTAAACTTATTTTCGCCGTAACTTCTTCGTTATAAGGAGTTAGAAGCTTCATTTTATATAAAACGACCGTCTTAGAAAGCTCTATTATATTTTTCAATCGAAAATCAGATTTCACAAAATCTCGTGCCTCGTTTTCCGTGTCAATCTTTCTGCTCAGAATGTATACGTTACCAAACACACTAAAATTCATTTTTGCCCCAAAAACTCATTCACAATATATCCAAAATGGTCTATAGACATTACCCAATTCACTCAATCAACCAACAACTACATCTAACTAGACGACGCAAGTTCATCGGATTTCATCACGTACAACGAATAATATCAACTCAAATGAACGAAACAAACGAAATAAAATATAAAAGAATGCTCACAATGCTATTTGAGCTATGTCGGACTCGATCAAAGATTCGTCTCATCCCCCTTTTACCTTGTCCGGACTCGAACTCCAACCCAAACCCGAACCCAAACATTTTTCATCAAAACCAATTTCAATAACACTTCAATCTAACCATTTTACACTTCCTTTTAACTCGATACCTCAAGAATCAAACCCAAAACCCAACTTCTTCAAAACTTAATGCATGATTTGATAATATAATAGTCGTATATAAATATATAATTTATATAACTAAATATAATCAAATAGTAATAGTATATAGAGTATCGCGTATAGATATGAAAATTTACTTTAGGAAAAGTAAAAGTTTATCCACCTGGTGTCGTATCCCAACGAGAGATGAATAGAAAACCACGTTAATGTTTTTAAGTAAAAAAGCTTGATTGTCTTTTAATTTTTGATTTTGAAAATTTTAAACTAAATATAAAATAATAATAAACTAAATTATACTAATTAACGACTAAGCAAAGCAATCGAACGAAGAGATATATATAAAAAGGATATGCTTGTTAAGTGATTCGTTTAGATCCTTAAGTGTGATTTAATTAATTAAGTCCGTATCGATGAACCAATATCTTTCTAACAAGTTATCTTCTCACAACGTTGGCTTATATTGAAAACAACTTTTATTAAGATATCGATTACTAAATTAACGCCTAATTATTCTTACGGATTTTACCCACTCAAATAACCAAAACAATAATTTAAGTAATATAAAAATCAATAATCAATATTTTCCTTTTCTATAATCACACTTAATTTACTAAACAATTTAACACTTAACAAGCATATAAGAAAATCTACTCACTAAGCATAATAATAGAATAAGCAAATAAAATCATATTAAATTAAATAATTCTACACTAAAGAATTGAAAAGAGAAAGGAAATAGACCCGAGTCGAAGAACCGCAAATGGATATAAAACCACCCGATCTAATAATCTATCAAAATAAATAAGTTTAGGAGCTTAAAGCCTTAAACTTAAAATATTAAGTTAGTTTACTAGACCTTTAAGCTTCGGCCTTAGAGGTTGAATCCGGTTCGACACAATATTAAAACAAAACAAAACTATTAACCACAACATTTAATATATTACAAACTAGAGTTATGATATTTAGGCCTACATAATAGACCTACAAATAGGCCTACTCCACTCACATGTTGACAAGTTTCAAACACTCATTCTCTCTTCTCATATTCACCAATCAAAATTTGAATTACACCCATCATAGTTGTAATTCTATTTTTAGGCACACCACTTAGGCTTAGAAATCATTTTTCTACAAACTAAATTCACTTTCTGTCACATAAAACTAGAGATGCAAATTTAAAACCGGTTTTTTTAAAAACCGGTACAAAAACCGTAACCGGTTTTTTAAAAAACCGGTTTTTTTTTAACCGGTTCTGTTAAATATAACCGAACCGGTTAGACCGGTTTTCGGTTTTTTTACGATACCGGTTTTTTACCGGTTTTTTAAAAAAACCGGTTAAAACCGGTTTTTTTTTTAATCGGTTAAAAACGTGTGTATAAAAACATTTAAAAAAAAACCGGTTAAAAACGTGTGCATAAAAACGTGTATAAAAATGTGTACAAAAATGTATATAAAAATGTGTATAAAATGTGTATATAAAAACCTGTATAAAAATGTGTATAAAAATGTATATATAAAATGTGTATAAAAATGTGTGTATAATAACGTGTATAAAAATGTTTATGAAAATGTGTATAAAAACGCGAATAAAAATATGTGTATAAAAATATGTATAAAAACGTGTGTAAAAATACGCGTATAAAAATATGTATAAAAATATGTATAAAAAATATGTGTTTAAAAATATGTGTATATAAACGTGTATAAAAATGTGTATAAAAATATGTGTATAAAAATGAGTAAAAAAATGTATGTATAAAAATGTGTATAAAAATATGTGTTTATAAATATTTGTATAAAAACGTGTTTATCTAAAAAAAACGAACGGTATAAAGACCATTCCGAAACATTTATAAACCGAAAAAAAAACGAAACCGGTTATAAAAAACGATTGACCGAAATTATATATAACGAAAAAAACCGATTCCGAAACATTTATACCGAAAAAAACCGATTCAGGAAAAAGAAAAAAAAAAACCGAAAAAACGAAACGGTTAATTAGAAAAAAGGTTTTTTTAAAAAAACCGGTTTTCTAATAACCGAAAACGGTTTTAACGATTGTTTGCTTTCTTACATAAAAATACTCGGCTCCTAGTATATGCAAATAAATCGGGTTAAAAAACCGGGTTTTCGGATTATTTGAAAAACCGGTTTTAAAAAAAAAACGGTTTTTCCGTATAACCGGTTTCGGTTTTATCGGTTTTTTTTTTGAAATCGGTTTTTTCGGTTATAAAATGTTCGGAATCGGTTGTTTTTTCGGTTATAAATTTCGCGAACTCGGTTTTTTACCGGTTCGGTTTTGTTCGGTTATAATGTTCGGATAGGTTATTTTAACGGTTCGGTTTTTTTTTCGGAATTTAAAACTTCGATTATTTATTTAATAAACTTGTTATTATCAAACATTTATTTAAACAGTACACCGGAAACATACTAAACAAATAAAAGTGTCATAACTTCATTATTTGCACTGGAAACATACTAAAAAAATATACAACCATTACTTTTATTTAAAACAATTACCAATTTATAAACTTATAAAATTATATAAATACTAAATACATTCGAGCTTCGGCATGGCCATACCGAAAAACATATTAGTGTCTCATAGTGTCAAAAAAAAATTTTTTTTTTTTAAACTATTAGTGTTCGGTTATATTTGTGTACTAAAGTAGTGTTCTTTTTATAAAAACATTTTTTTTTAAATATTAGGGTTTTTTTTAAAAACATATTAGGTTCTCAAGTACTCAAGTATGTTATAAAAAACGGGTTTTTTTTTTTTTTTTTTAAAATATAACAAATCAATTAACGGCTGTATAAAAAATGAGTATATATAATAAATTAATAAAAGAGTATAATGTGTAGTCATTCTAAAACATATAAAAACATCTCTCACAGGTTTTAACCGGTTTTTTTAAAATAAACCGGTTTTCATTTTTATTATTAAACACCGGTTTTTAAAACCGGTTAAAAAAAACCGGTATTGTAAAAAAAAAACCGGAAAACCGGTCTAACCGGTTCGGGTTATATTTAAACCGAAAACCGTGTTAAAAAAAAACCGGTTTTTTAAAAAACCGGTTTCGGTTTTTTCGACCGGTTTTTTAAAAAACCGGTTTGGATTTTCATCTCTACTCGGCCCATTTTAACAAACCAAATGCATCCCATATTTAACTAGTCCAGATCCAGTTTCATAATAATTCATAAACATTTGACCACTGTTCATCTACAGTGGTCAAATGTTTGACTTGGGCCTTACGCCAAATTTGGCCCGGTTCAACTTTTTTTTTTTTTGTTTTTTTTTTGCTCTACTTTGGCCTGGCTTAAGTATTTTTTTTTTTAAGTTTAGTCCAACATCTAGCCTAACTTCTTTTTGGGCTCTACTTTGGCCCGGCCACCATTAGCCCAAAATTTTGAGCCGGCCCATTTGAATCTTTTTTTTTGTTTCAAGTAGGCAATATAAAAAAATTGCTTGGCAAAAAATAAAAAATTTTAAAAGTACTGATTTATTCAAATAAAAAAAAATACTCGCGACATGAGGGCAAAAAATTACAACCCGCGACATGAGGTCTAACACATAAGCCTATATTAAAAAAACAAACTATTAAAAATGAGACCGAACAAATAAACCCGCCATAAATAATTAAAAAAAACGGCATCCGCAAAATATCCGCCAAAAAGATCTTTATATCAAGGAAAAAAAAACGACGTCCATTAATTGCAATCCTCCTTCATAGTACTTACTTGCTTCTAAAATCAACACCGTTGCATATACCCAAAATTTAAGCCGGCGCCCATTTGAATCTTTTTTTTTGTTTCAAGTAGGCAATATAAAAAAATTGCTTGGCAAAAAATAGGAATTTTTTTTTATATACTCGCGACATGAGGCCAAAAAATTACAACCCGCGACATGAGGCCCAACACATAAGCCTATATAAAAAAACAAACTATTAAACATGAGACCGACACAAATTAAACCACCGCATAAAATACATTAAAAAAAAACGGCTGTCCCGGCAAAATATCGCCAAAGATCTCATATCGGAAAAAAAACGAGGTCATTATGCAATCCTCCTGTCATACGTACTTTCTTAATCAACACGTTTCATTATATTTACTTTTATATTTATATTTTATAATATCACTCTATCACAAACATTATTGACCACTGTTTCACCTACAATGGTCATTTTGACTTGGCGCAAATTTGACACCCGGCAAAAGTTTTTTTTTTTTTGGCTTTCTACTTTGGCCCGGCTCAAGTATTTTATTTTTATTTTTTAAGTTTAGTCCAACATCTAGCCCAACTTTTTTTTGGGCTCTACTTTGGCCCGGCCACCATTAGCCCAAAAATTTGAGGCGGCCCATTTGAATCTTTTTTTTTTGTTTCAAGTAGGCAATATTCAGCTGCTGCGTATGAAACTTGTTATATAGCCAAAGTTGGTGAGGGCAATTTTGTCCATTCAATCAGCCATCCAATTAGAGTCCAAGATCTAAGGGCACAATAGACTTTTTTGAGCATGCAAGAAATTTCCTTGAAGGTCACATTGGATTGGATCCTAGTATTGCAACAACATAGTATTCTTGGTCCACTAATATAAGAACGCCACGTGGCCTTTGTCTTTGCTTTAATTCAACGCAAGTTATACATCCACACATCCTCGTACTCGAGTTTAATTTCAAAAAATAGGAATTAAGAAGATAAAGATGCCACGTGTCGGTATTTTATTTTGTCCAAATGAGTATAAGTGGAGAGGCATGTATGAATTAATTTGAGGGGCACGTGATGTCACTTGCTTCATTTCATCAAATGCACACATAGCATGAAATCTTGAAATAAGTCTTGACTTAAAATCATTGTTTTGGGCCGAGCCATAAGTAAATGGGCTGCTTATTATTCTTCAATGTGGGATGCGTACATTATAAGTAGGAATTGGGCTTGGATTGTTACATTTGGACTTAAATAAGTGTGGGTCGGTCTGACCCATATAAATGGTGTCGGGCCGGCCCAATAAAAGATGAAGGCACCGTTGGACTCGAATTTTCGTGCTCTTTCCAATGGCATGCTCGAGAAATATTAACGACTTCGTCTTGGTCTTGAATAATGAGAAAACTTGATTGAATCGAACCCGAAAAATTCTGTTTTTGCTTTGTTTTCAATCCTTAGTACCTGTAAGACATAAAAATACCAAAAAAACATATTTGTAATATAATTAAACATATTTTAGTATTTTTAGTCCGATTTATAGTGTTTTCCGAGGTTATAACGATATGTGTTTAAGCACACATCACGGATCCTTGCCCGACAAGGGTCCCACTCTGGCCACTACAACTATAAGCGAAATACTAGGAAACCCTATTACCAGGCTCCTTTATAAATAGGAGTCTCCTGACACACCACAAGGTACACAATTCTCTGACACTCTTCATCACACACACATTGTCTGACAACATGAATGCTTACTCTTACGCCGGAGTCCAATCGTGGGGTCCGTCCCAACGGTAAGACTAACGGTTTCTTCTCATTTGTGCAGGATTCCATATCCCTCATTTGTTCTAGTACAAGATCCAATCCACTAATAGCTCATTGGCCCAGACCAGTAAGCCCTATTTAATCCACTCCGTACCCCAACATCTATTTTATACTAACAATTTTCGAATAAGTTATAAATTTCATATTTTACAAGTTAATTGATGTATACGTATATTTTAATACGTTCATTATCCCAAATAACATGTTTAGTTGATTAGCTTATATAAAACAAAATGAAAACTCATTAAGATGTGCCCCTTTCTAAAAATGTATATTAGAAAAGTAAAATTACAATTAAAGAAAAAATAAAGCCATCGGAAGTATACCATGGATGGCGTCCATTTTTGTATCTATTGATTAAAAAAGACAAAGTAACATTCAATGGCTAGAACGTAGTTCCTAAAGCATGCATGGTGGGTAGATCATCTCTTCTATATAAGTTTGTAATATTGATCGTCTCATATATAGAGTCATAGAACATTAACATTTTTACTATCTTCCACAAGAAATAATTAAGTTAAAAAAGAACAAAAATGTCGAAGAGCAAGGTTCTTGTTGTGGGTGGTACGGTGTACATTGGCAAGAGGATTGTCAAAGCTAGTTTGGATCAAGGCCACCCGACTTACGTTCTTATGCGTCAAGAGTTGGGTTTTGAAATCGAAAAGCTTCAAATGTTATTGTCGTTTAAGAAACAAGGAGCCCATTTAGTTGAGGGTTCGTTTTCTGATCATCAGAGTCTTGTGGATGCTGTCAAACAAGTTGATGTTGTGATATGCGCCATGTCCGGGGTTCAATTTCGGTCACATAACATTCTCCTTCAGCTTAAACTTGTTGATGCAATCAAAGAAGCAGGAAACGTCAAGGTGGTTATATGACATTTTTAAGTAGGTTTATTAATGTCATTTCTCTTGATGAACTTAATATTTTTTTATGAAACAGCGGTTTTTGCCTTCGGAGTTTGGGATCGACCCTTCAAGAATGGTAAGCGACGTTGAGTACGGAAAGGAAACGTTTGAGGACAAGATTATCGTAAGAAAAGCCATTGAAGATGCTAAAATTCCATATACATACATTTCCGCAAATGGTTTAGGTGGTTACTTCGTTGGCAACCTTTCCCAATTCGGCTCCCTCGTCCCACCAAAAGAACGAGTGTCTATCTATGGTGACGGAAATTGCAAAGGTACGATGTACTATCTATTAGTTATTCTTCATTTTGTAAGGTGATATGGCCCTAGTTATTCTTACTTAACTTTGTTATTATGTTTATTGCGTGCAGCTTGTTTCATGGATGAAGATGATGTCGCAACATACACAATCAAGACCGTAGATGATCCTCGCATGTTGAACAAGACATTGTAACTTCGACCAGATGAAAACATTGTTACACAAAACCAATTGGTTGAGAAATGGGAGAAAGTTTCTGGTAAGACACTCGAGAAAGTACACATCTCTAAAGAAGACTTCCTTGCTTCAATGAAATTAGGTGATATTCTGAAATTTAACATCAAAATTTCCCAATAATTTTGTTTTCTTATGTTCGTATTGTTAGATAAGTGAAAACAAAGTACTAAAATGTGTTACTATGTGTTTTGTAGACATGGACGAGGCAATTCTAGCGGCATTAGCACGAATCTATCACATATTTTACGAAGGTTGCATGATGAACTTCGAAATCGAAGATGGGGAAGAAGCTATGATGCACCGAAACGCCAAAATGGTAGGGGTACCCGTTTGGGAACGTGATGGGAACGGGAACGCCGGCGAAACGCGTAGGAAACGTTTCCAAATATCCGAAACGTTTCGGCTGGAGTTTCGGTTGTAGTTTCCCAGCCGTTTCTTGGTTTTTTGGGGTATTAATGGGCTTTTTTATTCCATAGTCTGGGAAGTGGGAACCCAACCGTTGTAAACTAGGGCTATGGCATATACATATACACGTTGATATATATTTCATCGTCTCTGTGCCTGCCCTCTCATCATCCATACTATAATTACCTTTGCAAGATGTAGTACTTTTGGAGTTTACAATTTACATCTATTTTGGATTTTCTTTAATATATTTTTAATTTTTTTATATTTTTTCTTGCCGTTTCTATGTCGTTCCTGTATAGGGAATTTTTGATTTTTGCCGTTTCCCGTTCCTGTATCCCTTAGCCGTTCCCGTTTCGGTGCTACATAGGGAAGAAGCTTCTAAGCTCTATCCAGAGGTCCGATATTCACGCATGGATGAATATTTGGCACGATATCTTTGAGTGATGCCAAAAAAACATACCAATATTGATTGATGCAATAGCAAATTAAGTAGTATTTTCGAATGTCCTTTCATTTTTATTTGTATGTTATTGTTGATTTATGATGTATTTTTAATTAATATTAAATAATGTTGTAATCTACAAATAAATACAATGATACTTATTTGATACATTCTACAATAAAATATGTAAGTGTGAAGTTATAAATAATTTTCTCCTACAACATACTTTCGATTTTAACTTAACAAACACGCTTTTGAAGAGGTTTTTTTCTAAGGACGTGTCTCTGTTTTGGATTTCTATATTAACATTTTTGTAATATTTTGGAATGTTATCAGGTTTACGTTGTGAAGTGGGTCGTGTGTAGGATCTGGATGTGTCAAATATATGGACCAAGTTGTGACATCGTCAAAAATGTCGAACTAAGTTGTACGACCTATAGGTGATGGAAATTAAGAGATGTTTTATGAGTGATTTACAGAAAAAAATAATAATTTGGTTATTGAGGTTAGGAGCTGAGTTGGGGTTTGGTGGATATTTTTGGTGCGTTTTGGGGCCTTTTGGTGTGAAGTGTGATGGTGGTGGTACGGTAGAACTAGGTGGCGCAAAGGTGATCGAGTATTTAAGGGTAAACATGTTTTATGTGATTTAATAAGGTCAGGCACAAGGTGTGACATTGGTCTTCAAAATGACACAAGAGTTCTTATTTGTTTTACATTGCATCTCCATCTCTTAATTTGAGGCTTTATTTTACAAACAAGTCTTTATTTATTTTAATCATTTAAAATTTTAGTTTTACAACCCATGTTTGTATGGGTTATGTATATTTCGATACATTGTATCATATAAATGTTTATATTTTTTTCTTCTGTTTCCAGAAATTTTTATTGGTTTTCTGCAAATGCTTTGTGATGTTTGTCATTTGTTCCTTTTTCAACTTCTTGCATTAGAAACTGGTTTGCATACATTTTGTTTAATTGTAATGGTAACTATGTTTTGCAGTCATGAAAAAGATTAATTGTTGATATTATATTAGGTTATACTATTTATTTTAAATTGTGTCTAAAAAAAGACTATAAAAAATAGAGTTATGTGAAGAAAACATTTTTACCCTGTAACAAGGACACAAGGTATGCTTGATTGCTTGAGTGGCTAGAAAGGAACAAGCCAATAGAGGGTTGGTTGAAAATCGCAGTAGTCAATAATAGTGGTTGAAACTTAAGAGAGTGAAGAAAGTAGATATATTTTGTGCAAGTAGAAGGTAAGAGTCTTATCACATGAGGGTTGTGTACCCTATTTGTATGTATTTGTGAGATCTTACAAGATTTGTAGGATTTTACTCGATTATGTGGTACAATATTTCGTGTGCGTCCCCTTAGGCTCATTCAGGACATATATAATTTATATTTGTATATAATCCAACGACATGTAGATTTTCAACATCAAATAGGTGACTTTATTTTGGCTGTTGCTTCACCTGTGTTTTGTTGGTGACTTGATGCTTCAAATCAGGTGTTTGAATCATAGTAGTACTCTAAGTCTTTAGTAGATTTCATATTTGAAATACCATGTTTATATCAATAGCCTTTGGTTGTTTTGCGAGTTCGTTTCGTTAGTATTTTTTTGTTTCTTTTCGTTCTTTGTTTGTCGGATCGTTTTTTGCGTTTAAAATTCGTTTTTTTTTTTTTTTTTTTTTTGCGTTGTATCGTCTGCTAGTTTCTTTCTAGCCCTTTTTTAATAAAATTCCATTTGCCGTTCAAAAAAAAAGATTTCATATTTGAACCAAAGTAATGTCGCAAGAACAACGGTTTGATATTTCTGAAAGTTAGCTTAGCAAACATAAGTTCATTCTCATGTTTGAATAAGTTGATAGTTTGTGAGCTTTTATTTAAGAGCTATTGTAGCTTGCTTATTATATAGAGACCAGCCATATCAATGGTCATTTATATTGCTTGGTGGTAAATTTCAGTTTTGACTTTTGTTAATTTCCTACCGAGCACTATATGAAGATTGAAGTATATGGATTTAGTTATATTTGTAATGGTGTCGATGAATGTTCAGTATATTTCATATACATATATTTGTGTTTTTATACATGTTTACCCTGTTTAATATATTGATATATAAAAACGATACTACTAGATATCAAAAGATTTTATTATAAACATATTCAATTTTAAAGTTATGTTTGACTTTTGAAGTATCAGTTGTTTGTAGTTTTGTACAAAACATACAGGCAAGGAACAAATAGTGATTGAAAGGAAACGCTTATGTTAAAATATTGCAAGATATCTTGTCTATTCTTTTGGGTTTTAAATATACATTTCTTTTATTGTTTGTTTACATACAATATTTTCACTCAATAAATATGAAATTTGATGTAAAGTTGGTTAGAGTGTATGAATTCTTGATAATAAACCATGGTATTTGAAAATGTACCCTGGTAAAGTAATTCTTTTTCTTCTTTTTAATACAATACTCTCTCTCTCTCCGTCTCAAATTATAATTTCTGTTATGTGGATCACTAAAAAAGTCGAAAAAGGTAAATATTAACTCATATGGCCCGTGCTTAGCACGGCAAAAGAAACCACCTAGTTGAATGTATAAACATTATATTTATAATCCTTAATTAGTTTGATATTTTACTTTTAAATGAAACAGGACTAAGATTCACTTTAAACATTGATCCATTAACAAGAAAAGGCCCAACATTTTCTTTTTTCCCAAACAGTGAAAAACGTAGCAGTGTTTGTCAAATAAGGGTTCATTTCAAACATATAGGTCATTCATATTTCTTTTTGATTCTTATACTCGATATAAACAGAAACATGCCCTCATTGGAGATAAATTATTCAAATTTTGAGTATAAAATATAATTTTCGGACTTCTTACAAGACCAAACTAAACATCATAATTTTGACAAGAAATATTTAAAAATTTGTTAAGTGGGTTCTAGCATTTCTCATATTTAATATGGACATAAATTGATGAGACCATTGTTATAAGGAAAAATGGCTATAAAGGTAACCAATTTAAAATGGATTTGAACCAAGAAATCACACCTAGTTTTTGAGATCTTACAATCAGATCCCCAACTCTTTCATTTTCCTCCAAAAATATATTTTTTTATAATTTATAATTTCTGAAAATTTCTTGAGGGAAAAAGATTCTCTCATGTTCATTTGAACATGAGAGGTTATGTTGTGCTTCATATGGTTGTACATTTGATTTAAATAATCAAATATACAACCTCATAAAACACAACATTACCTCTCATGTTCTCTCATGTTCAAATGAACATGAGAGGATCTTATCCTTTTATTTTTACACTCGTTACTTATCAAAAAGAAGAAGCATCATATTCTATGCATGTAAAGCACAATAGCATTCTATTTTCAGCAATCTTGAATTTTCAATTTACACACATTTATGCATATTGTACAAACCATACACACATAATTAAAACTTGACAATTAAAACATACACACATAATTAAAACTTGACAATTAAAACATACACACATAATTAATACTCCTATTAAAACACCACATTACATAAATATACAATCGTATGTACACATTTACAACCATATAAAGCATAAAGACACTTTTAAGCATTAAATTTTTCAAACTTTTCAACTTACACATATCTATACATAGTATACAATTTTTTAATGCATTAACACAATATACATTTGAAAATGAAAATAACAAATACATAATTAATACAACTCAGTACTTAAAAATACAATCATATATTTACATTATACAACAATTAAAAGCATATATTTATAAAAACGTATATATGATGTCTCATGAAAAGGATGATGCATATAATTTTGAAAATTGGACCGGACCAACGGGTTCAACCGGGAATCGGAGTCACCATCGGTTCGGCTAGTTAATAAAAGCCGTCCGACGACGAACCGAAAAGGACCCGACGGAACTGATAAAAACGGGTGAACTAGGGCCTCCGGGTTCATTTTTATTTCTCCGGTTAATTGATTCACATGATACCTGCCGCCGCAACGCAAGAATACCTAGCCAGTTTTACTGGAATGAATTCGCAAATTTTAATTGTTGGTTACGCAAAGAAATGACAAAGTGTATATATGTTTGAAAATTTAATTCACTCTTATGAATATTAATTAACCCTTTATTCATGAAAACGATATCTAAGAAGAGTATTTAAAGCATATTATCAAGACTTTGACCACCGTATTTAGGGGGTGTTTGGCATTACGTTTGAATCATGATTATATGATTATTCCAATTTCTAAACACAGATAAATATAACATTGGTGTTTGGATATCAAATGCAAAAAAAATGCTTTTCCGAGTTTTTAAGGCTCCAAAAGCACGTTTTGAAAAGCAGGTGGGTAGCTACTTTTTGGAAACGTGATTTTAGAAAGTCAGCTGATTAGTTATCAAATAACAAATATACCCTCAATACCTTCATCATATTTCTCATATTACCTCACCTATTACTTTCATTCAACTCCTTTAACCCCACCATTATCGTTTGTTCCTTTAACCCCACCATTATAGTTTGCCGACAGCAACAATTCCACCATTATGAATTTTTGCGATCAACAACAAACTTTTTTGGAACCAACTGGGCTAGCTCAGTTAACCTCTGATACTAGTTAAATGGAAAGATAAGATCAAACCAAGAATTACTAAGAATTCAAAGTAAGAACAAGCAATACAATTAGGAAATCAATGAACTAGAAATGATCTCAAAATTAAATTACAACTGAATGTTGGTTACAAGATTACAACGAGGGAGAGAATTTTGTATTTTACAAGTGATGATCTAAAATGAATGTAAAGTTGGTATTTAAAGAGAATGGATTTTGGCGCCAAAAACTGTTAAGTCTGTTATTAGGAAGACACGCGTGCACCTCACGTGTGTAGTGAAAACACTAACATGTGCACCTCACGTGTCAATAAAATTTCAAACGTATCAATCCATTCTCCTTAAGATCTTTTTGTCCTCAAAAAGACTAAGCTGTTCCAGCATCAAACTGAGGAAACTTTGTAATCAATTGATCATATCTCTCCTAAGTAGCCTCTTCTTTGTCCATATTTGACTACTGCACCAAAACAAAAACTTCAGGCTTGTTGTTAATTCTTTCCAACCTTCTCTCATGTATTGCCACAAGAACAGCAGTTAGTTGACCATCATTGTCACACATAGGTAGTTCTCTCATAGTACTTATATCTCCCATATATTCTTTAAGCTGTGATACATGAAAAACAGGATGTATCAAGTTGTGGCTTGGCAATTGTAACTTGTAAGCAACTTTACCTATTTCTCAATGATTTGAAAAGGCCCAAAGTATTTAGAACTCAGCTTATGATACTAGCCTTGCCTTACTGTTACTTGTCTATGTGGTTGGAGTTTAAGAACGACACATGTTCCAACTTCAAAACTTCTGTCTGTCCTGTTTTTGTTAGCCAAACTAACCATTCTATCTTGAGCCCTTTTCAAATGAAACTTAAGCATACTCAATACTTGTTCTCTGGCTATCATACTTCTATCTACAGCTTCCACACTGCTTTCCCTAGCTAAGTAAGGCAAATGAATGGGTGGTTTTTGTCCATAAACCACCTCAAAAGGAGTTGTATTGATTGAAGTATGAAAATTAGTGTTATACTAGAATTTTGCTAAAGACAACCATTGCATCCATTCCTTTGGCCTTTCTCTAGTCATGCACCTTAGATAGCACTCAAGGCATCTGTTTACTACCTCAGATTGACCATCTGTTTGAGGATGATAGGCAGTAGACATTCTCAATTGTACTTTAAGAACTTTAAATAGAGACTTCCAAAAATGGCTGAGAAACACTTTGTCCCTATCACTCACAATGTTATTAGGAAAACCATGTAGTTTATAGACATTACCATGAATGACTGAGCTACTTTTTGAGCATTGAAAGGATGTTGCAGAAATATGAAATGGGCATATTTACTTAATTTGTCAACTACCACCAATATAACAGATTTACCTTGTGACTTTGGTAAGCCTTCAATGAAATCCATTGAAATTTCACTCCATATGGTATCAGGTATAGGTAAAGGTTGGAGTAAGCCTGGATAGGCACTCAAATTAGTCTTTTGTCTCTAACAAACCACACATTCCCTCACCTATTGTTTGACCATTTTCCTCATTCCCTTCCAAAAGAACAGGGAACTAAGTGTTTGGATAGTTACTTTTACACCAGAATGCCCACCCACTTCATCTTCATAAAAGTGAAGGAACAATTGCTTTCTTAACTGGTCTACATTTCCTACCATTAATTTCCCTTTCCTCCTTAATTGTCCATTTGACCATGTATACTTAGTGTTATTGTTTGCCTGCCCCTTTATTTTCTCAATCAAGTCCTTCAATGTCTGATCTTGTTCCCAACTATCTTTAATCTGCTCCCATAAAGGACTAGAAATAGTTATAGTAATCAAGGAGAACATCTGACTCACTTTACTATTGCTTGGGACTCTTGACAATGCATCTGCAGCAACATTTTCACTTCCCTTCTTATAAGAAATTTCATACTCAAAGCCAAGTAGTTTTAGTAACCATTTAGCTTGAAATGGAGTGGTAACTCTTTGGTCCATCAAGTACTTCAAGCTAAAGTGATCAGTTTTAATCTTAAAGTGTCTATCCATAAGATAGCCTCTCCATTTATCCAAAGCTAAAATCACAGCCAAAAATTCTTTTTCATAGGTTGAGTATGCTTGGTGTTTGGGAAATAGTGCTTTGCTCAGATAAGCAATAGGGTGACTCTCTTGTTGCAATACAGCTCCAATTCCTACATCACAAGCATCTATTTCTACTATCAATACTTTCTTAAAATCAGGCAAACTCTGTTGTTCCCAAACTTGGATCTAATGCCTTAGCTTGTAAGGTTATTGTCACTTTGGATAAATCCAAACTAACAATGAGAGAAACTTTGTTAAGATGTTTCACCAAAGGTTATGCGGAATCTAACCTTTAATGATCAAGAAGAATAACAATGAAATGAATGAAACAGTGAAATGAATAGAACAGTGAGTTACACAAAAAGCTTTAATATTATTGATGTAATAATACGAGTACTCAACCAGTACTAGGGTTTACACAACCTTAAAGCTATGAGAGAATGTATTTCAGATTGATGATGTGTGTATCTATATTTCTACTCTAACCTAAGGACTCCTTTTATAGCACAAGGAGCCCTGTACAAGATAAGACCTAAACCGTATCTCCTAAACAAAAGAGATATACACAAGATACATTCCAAATATAACAATAACGCGTATTTGACTCAGAGTAGATCTTATCTTCATGCAGCAGTGGAAAGTCTTCAACAGTGGCAAAACTTCTCAGCAGTGTAAACATTAGCAGTGGGAAGATTTACACTAACAGTGGGAAAAGTACTCTAGCAGTGGGAATGAACAAGATCGGTTTGGTGAAATATTTAATACTTTCCAAAATATTTAGTCAAATTCTCAATCAACATTAATCTCTTCAATCATCATCAACTTCAGTCTTCTATTTGACTAATCAGTATTAATTTCAGTCAATTAGTATTAACTTCAGTCTTCTATTTGACTAATCAGCATTAATTTCAGTCAATTTGTATTAACTTCAGTCTTCTATTTGACTAATCAGCATTAACTTCAGCAGTAGCATTAATCTTGAACCAGCAGTAGTAACTCTATAACCAGCAGTCTAAAGTCCTTCAGCAGTCTTAAGTTAGTACTGGCAGTACTAACTTACTTTAGCAGTACTAACTGATTAATACTGGCACTTGTAACTTGTGAGCAGTACTAAGTATGATAAGTTTAATTCCTAACAATCCTCCCCTAAACTTGTGATTTACCTTTAAATCATCAAGTTTCTTGAATTAAACTTTCTGTTTTGAGAGGATTCTTTCAAACACTTCACCTTCTTGATCTTTTAGCCTTCATGAATATCTTTTTCAATTGGAACATCCATGAACTCAAGATGACTCACAATAGCGTGCAACCTATTAAAGGTTTGCTCAAGTGTTTCTGACCCTTCAGCCTTGAAGTTTCCATATTGTTGCTTCAACTGATTCTTCTTTGTCTTTTTGGTGGCTTCATTTCCACCAAAAGTTTTCAAAATGGCTTCCCAGAGTTCTTTGGCATTATCATATTTGCTGAATCTTAACTGATGTTCATCAGGGAGAGCCAACAACAAAGTAGTTCTTGCCTTGACATCATTTCTTCTTTTCTGCATGTCTTCAGTAGTTATAGCCACAGTCCTTCCTTTCTTCTTTGCAGAGGCTTCTCCTGCTACTACTTTCCCTGGTTCTTCTGGTGGTACTTTGTAAGAGTCACCAAACTCTATGACTTCCCATAGAGCATAGTGTTCATGTTGTAAGTACTGTTGGATTCTGAATTTCCATTGTTCAAACTTTCCAGTGTCAAGGATTGGGAGTTTTGTGGAGGTATTGGTTGTGTGGTTATATGGATCCATTTCTGTTTGTGGTTTAGTAATAAGGTAAGAGTGTTATGCTTCTTTGATCAAAGTTTTCTCAACAAGCTCTGATACCACTTGTTGTTCCCAAACTTGGATCTTATGCCTTAGGTTATAAGGTTATTGTTATCTTGGATAAACACAAGGTAACAATGAGAGAAACTTTGTTAATGAGTTTCACCAAAGGCTATGCGGAATCTAACCTTTAGTGATCAAGAAGATAACAATGAAATGAAATGAAAATAGTGAATAACCAAAAAGCTTTAATATTATTAAGAGAATAATACGAGTACTCTGACAGTACTAGGGTTTACAAAACCTTAAAGCTATGAGAGTAGTATGTGAAAGATGTGTATATATGATGATGTGTGTATATTTCTACTCTAACCTAAGGACTCCTTTTATAGCACAAGGAGCCCTGTACAAGATAAGACCTAAACCGTATCTCCTAAATATAAGAGATATACACAAAAATACATTCTAAACATAACAATACGCGTCTTTGACTCTGAGTAATCCTTATCTTCAATCAGCAGTGGAAAGTCTTCAAGTAGTGGAAACCTTGGCAGTGGTAGAGATACACTAACAGTGGGAAAAATCTCTAGCAGTGGGAACCATATAACCAGCAGTGGGAATGCCTTAGCATTTTATTCCCAACAAAATGCTTATTAATTGATGGCAAGAACGGAATATAAGATTTCATGGGAGAGAAGTTTGCAAGGCTACTCAGGTTTGTGACGTAATTGTAGAAGTAATTCGGGTGAAACCGATGACAATTCGATCCAAGAAAAATACAAGAGTGAAGCAAGGTTTACAAGAGTGGGGAATCTCAATAGAAGAACTTGACCCAATGTAAGCCTCTTTAAAGGCATGGATTCTGGGGAATATGGTTACGACTTAGTTTTTTATTTTTTTCTTTGAGTTCATGTCTTTTTATAAATTTTCTTTGGTTTTAGTTATGGAGTTTCGAAGTGTGTTTTGAGCTCCTGGTGGGGGCTTTGTTGCCTTTGGTTTAGAGTGGAATCATTCCTACTCTCTCGTGTAACAAACTTTTTTTATTTATTCTATTCATCGGGTATCGAAAACTCTTTACCAAAAACAAACTCATAAGAAAGGTTTAAACTAGATTAATAAAACTAATCTTTATTGGTTGAACTTTATTTAATTGGAGAAGCCTAATAATACTATTTATGAAATGAAGTAAATATAAATTGGAGTATGAACATGTAAAATGGAGTATGAACATGTACATTGTTGATACAATGGTATATATGTTATATATTAAATACGTCAAAAATCAAACCGATTGATCTATTGAATTGATAGTTTAACCAGTCCAATCGATTGGCCTGATCTAAAAAACCTTTGGTTTTACACAATTTTCAATAGTTTCATCTAGTAAATAAAAGATACGTGGTATACTAAAACGTGAAAACCTTTATACATAAAACGTGAAAATATCAACTTGATTTTCTAAAAGATACACTACAGTTTTATACATAAAACGTGAAAATAGTTTCATCTAGTATACAAAAGATACACAATCACAATTATATCTATGTGTCGCTAAAAACTTGTTGATATGCATACGTACTCACATAGTTTTAGTGATGCGTGAAACACAATTGTACCAACCGATATGGACAGTTTTTTATAGAATAATTAGTCGTTTGGATTTCAAAAAGCCTTGGCTTATCAATTTGTGTCTATTTTCAAACTAAAAAATATATGTTTCTATATGTACATATTAAAAAGTAGATTGATTAATCGGTAGTATACAATTATTTTATGAATCAGTTAGTATTTATAAAATAACACGAGTACATAAATTACAAGTATCTCGATAATAAAAGTTGTCAATTTCAAATATTTATAGATCGAACTTAAGGTGTAGTAAGGGGTATTTAGAATATTTTAGGCAAAGTACATTACTTAATTGTAAAGGGTTTTAAGTTTCAAACTCTTCATACACTTTTATAAGTAGTAGAGATAAAAATATGATGATATTTTTTCTTTGCTAACTAGAAATACTTAGACAAGAAAATAAAAATAAACTTTGAAATATCAACAGATTAAATATTAAACTGTAAGAGGGACATTGCTAGTAGATTTATCTCACATTGCTTGAAGATGAAAACTTTCAAAGGAAAAAACTTTATATAATCAAAGCCCCCACCCTATTTTGATACTTAGTTAAGCTTTAGATGCTACTAAGCATTGAGCTTATAAGTTACATAAACTGTGTGTTACTAAACAAGCTTGTTGAGCTTATAAGTTACATAAATTTAGTTCGAGCATTAGAACAATTTTATAATTGTAAACGAGCTTTCGAGCTTGAGCTTGAGCTTGAGTTAATAAATGAGCCTATGATGTTCGATCTTTTATACGAGTATCTTAAGCTTGAAAGTTATTTTATTTTAGGAGTACAAAAGAAAAGTTTAAAATCTTAAACGAGCTTCGAGCTCGAGCTCGAACAACAACAAAATATTCAAGTTCGAGCTCAAGCCAATTTAAAAAAGTTTATTCGAGCTCGAGCCGAGTAGTTAATAAACGAGCCTAGCTCGTTTAGACCAAAACTCGGCTCGGCTCGGATCGTTAACACCCTTAAGCAACAGTACCATTAGGATGACCAACAGTTAGATTAGAATTAGATATATCAATGACATTAAACATATTTTTAGTGAAAACATATAAATGTTGATTCGCTTCAGAATCAATAATCCATCCAACAGACAAATTATACATATAAGAACAAGTTCGAGCACAAAAGAACTTATTAAAATGCAAATTAAAGAAAACATTTCCATTAAAAAAGTAGGTCTCATACCTGACATATTGGCACTAGCACTTCGAGAAGGTTTTTCATTGATAAGAGAGAATTTTCATCATTTGATCCTTGGTAAATGATGTATCAAAAGAAGTAGAACCAGTGGAGGTAGAAACGCTTTTGTGTGCTTTTGCACTACAATTAAAGGCCTTAAAATTATAATTACCCTGTTGCTTAACCAAATTAGGATTTCCTTTAAAACCATCAGGGCACTTAGTTATTTCAAAACACCTTTCAATTGTATGATCAGTTAAACCACAATTTTTACATAACAGATTAGGATTAGTACCCTTATTAGAATTATTAGTTACCCTTTTGAAATCATTACCCTTAAGATTGTTAAACTTCACAACAAATGAAGCAGGTTGAACTTTACTCCTAGATACAAAATTAAGTCCCCTATGAGACTCATCCCTCGATACAACATTAAAAGCATCTTTCACATCAGGAAGAGAGTCTTTAGCCAAAATATTACTCCTAATTGGTTGATAAACATCATTTAAGCCCAATAGAAATTGCATAAGTCTAATTAGTTGATTATGCTTTAACATCCCTTTATGAGCAGCACAAGTACATGTTGGCAGTAAATTCAAAGATCAAATTCTCCCAACAAGGAGTTTAACTTATGATAATAATTCACCATGTTTCAAGCCCTTAAATTTATGAATCACATTAAAAATAACATAATCATCCATTTTATCATAAGTTTCTTGTAACTCTTCCCAAACAACAAAAACAATCCTATAATAGACTTGACCAAGATACAATTCAGGGGACAAAGAACTACGAATCCAACAAAGAACTATAACATTGCATCTTTCCCATTGTTGGGAAAGCACAACACTAGTAATAGGTTTAACACAAGTTCCATTAACAAAGCACATGTTATTCTTACCCTTAAAAGCAATTTTCATAACATTAGACCATATTTTGTAATTATCAGTTGCAGTTAAATTAACGCTAACAATAGGAACATTAGAATGATCATTAGCTTGCAAAAATAAAGGATTACCACCATCCAAACCATTAATCAATACTTCAGCCATAATGTAGACAAACCAAATAACCAGAAAAGTATAAAAATTAGACAAAGAACATAGAACACAAGAATCAACAAAGCTTAATAACGAATAAACACCAAACTAAGATTAATGCAACCAAACAATAAAGAACATATAAAGTGGTAGGTCAATAGCATGATACAATCAAGAACAATCAAACTAACAATTAATCACCTTAAGTCTAAAATCACAACAAATCCACCAATACCAAAACTCAACAACTTCTCAATATTGACAAAACTATCCTCCAGCAGTCTAAAACAGAAAAATAAATGACGGAATTTAAAAAGAGTGCGAGAGGTATTACAGAGCACGCAACCATCAACAAATTACCTGACGAAACACTAATAATCCCACCTTCTTGATTCACTTAGTCAATAAGCATGAGAATACCCCATAATCAACCAAGAACCAAAAAACCCCAAACCGAGCAAAAATTAGGTTTTCAAGATAAAACCCTAATTTTACCAAATCGAACAGTTAACAAACCAGAAAGTCAATTAGACTTCTAAGAACCAAGATCCAACCACCAAAAAACCGAGAACACCACTTAAACTAAAACCCCAACGATGATCAAGAACTAACAATCAAGGTGATTAATAGCTCTAATACCTTGTAAAAACTATAAAGACCACCACAACAAACCCATATTAAACTCAACCAACCTTCCCACGTGCTATTTTATTACTAATAGTTCAAGAAGATGAGTCCATAAAATGTGTGCTCACCAAACAATACAATAGATATGTGTTGTCCCTAAATGGATGCAACACTAAAGAAATACAAATAAAAAAATTAACAACATAAAGAGAGTTATGTATATGAGATGTAAGGTAAGTCTTGTTGGTGTGATATAATGAGAAGAAAGGTCGGTCTATATATATATGGTTTGTTAGATGTAGTTCTTTGAAAGCCTTTAATTTTTAGCAAAGTATAATAGTTGTTATAGTCTCACCTAATTTCTTTAGTGAAAGTGTATGAATCTTCTAAGAGCACTAGACATGGTCTATGTCATGAGAGAAATGGTGTCACATTATCATTTTTCTATAACACCCGAATATATCACACCATACAAATGTAAATGTGTGTGTTTGGTTTGTGTGAGAGAAAGGAAGAGACCAAAAATATAAATATGATAAAGACACATAAAGTACAAATGTAAATTTTATTATCTATCTGTTGAGAAGTAAATATGGCTTTTATATTCTATCTCATGAGAAGGGTGAGAACTCCCAGAATTAACCAAGAACCAAAAAACCTCAAATCGAGCAAAAATTTGGGTTTGAAATGAAACCATAGTTTTCCCAAATCGAACAATTAACTAACCAGAAAGCCAATTAGACTTCTAACAACCAAGATCCAACCATCAGAATACCGAGACCACCACTTAAAACTAAAACCCCAACAATGATCAATAACTAACAATCAAGGTGATTGATAGCTCTGATACCATGTAAAAACTATCAAGACTACCACAACAAACCCAAACTGCACTCAACCAACCTTCCTACGTGCTTTTTTATTACTAATAGTTTAAGAAAATGAATTCATAGAACGTGTGCTCACCAAACAATACAAAAGATATGTATTGTCCTCAAATGGATGCAACACTAAAGAAATACAAATACTAAAGAAATTTTAACAGCATAAAAAGATTTACGTATATGAGATGTAAAAAAGTCTTGTTTGTGTGATATAATGAGAAGAAAGGTTGGTCTTTATCTGTTCCGGTTAGTTTCTCTAATTTTTCTTTCATATCTTTCACGATCTCATCGTCTTTAATTTGATCTTCAACATCATCCCAATTAATTCGCGTTCTCGACTTTCTCACCAAATCTTAGGTGCAAGTCAAAGCTTCTACAATCGGCGTTGACAAACGAGTTCTATAGGGGTTTTTATGATACGTATAACCTAAGTATGGGAAAAATGACATGTTTTTAGAATAATTGGGTATTTGGTTCCGGAACCGAGAACCGATGGAACCGACCCGAACCAACCCAAGAACAAAAAATGTCAAATTCAAGAACCGGAGCTGGAGCCTACGGTTCTGGTTCAGTTTGGTTCTTCTTGGTTCTGGTCCGATTCACGATTTCGGGTCTGATTATTGGTTCTTTTGCTCATCCCTATATGCATCTTCTAAGAGCACTACACATGGTTCGGCGTTGTAGGAAAAATGGTGTCACATTAACCTTTTTCTATAACACCCAAATATATCACACTACACAAATGTAAATGTGTGTGTTTGGTTTGTGTGACAAAAATAAGCGATAGATGTAAACCTTTTTTTTGAGCCCAATAACAGGAATTAGGCATGGCGTAAGAGCATAATGGGTGGGCTTGAATTGGCTCATAAATGAAGTAATACCTTTTGACAAACTTGATACACGGTAATGCCACCTAAACCCTTCAAAAGTTTTCACAGTCTCCTCCATAAGGAAGAAAATTAAACATTTACCCTTTGTTCTGTTACTGAACCAATCCGTCAGAACAATATCCTTCCATTAAAGATCAACATCAATACTTGGCGCATTTGTTTGGATCGGTTACCTACTAGATGTAACCTTGATGCTAGGGGAATTGACATCCACTCTACTAGATGTTGGTTTGTGATGAGGCTCTTGAATCTGAATTGCTTATTTGTGGATTGCACTAGGGCTACAAATATTTAGGGTTTTGTCAAGGCTTGGTGGGGTTTTAATGATTATCCGAATTAATTGCCAACCCTAATCTCTTGGGCAGATATAATAAACTATAGAAATTTAACCAAGATTTGCTTTGATGTCGTGGTACAAACTACGATTTAGATTCTTTGAAAATATAGAAACCGAGTTTATTTT
The DNA here is from genome assembly GCA_026074375.1 of Tanacetum coccineum. Lineage (NCBI taxonomy): Eukaryota > Viridiplantae > Streptophyta > Magnoliopsida > Asterales > Asteraceae > Tanacetum > Tanacetum coccineum. The sequence goes on along the minus strand of BQNB010086223.1, from coordinate 50 downwards.
GATTGGAATCCTCCAAGAAAAGATTTGCTCATGGAAGATATACAAGTTTT
>BQNB010086222.1:0-28254 GCA_026074375.1 Tanacetum coccineum | reverse complement strand
GCCTCTCTTCTAAGAGGTCTAGGGTTCGACTCATGCTGAGGGTTTATCCCCTCATTATCCACGTTAGTTGCCACGTGGTACCACGTGGCGGACTCGACCCGAACTCGACACAGACCAGACCCGGCCCATGACCCGATTTGACCCGGCCCATGACCCGACCTAACCCGACCCAATACCCGGTGGTCAACGGTGGTCCGCCGCCGTTGACCGTCGTTGACCGCCGCCGTTGACCGGTGGTCCGGCGGTGTTGACCGTCGTTGACCGCCGCAGTTGACCGTCGTTGACCGCCGCCGTTGACCAGTGGTCTGGCGGTGGTCCGGCGGTGTTGACCACCGTTGACTGCCGCCGTTAACCACCGTTGACCGGTGGTCCGGTGGCGGTTGACCGACGGTGACGGAACAGTGTTTACGCCACGTGGCACCACTCAGGTGGTGACACGTGGCCATCTAATGATTGAATGTCAGATTTGCAGGTACGAGGTACAGACTGACATGTCAGTACGAGGTACGAGGTGGCAGGACACGTCAGTACGAGGTACTATTCAGGTGGCGGGTGGAACAATTAGAGCGTGACACGTAGCACTGGCGTGTGTCAGTACGAGGTGTGCGTATGTCAGTACGAGGTCAGGCGTGTATGGATCCGTACCAATCATTGGCAATCATGAGGTGGTTGGTGTAGTGCAAAAAGTCTATAATACCCCTAGATCCAGCAATATCATTGGATAAAGACTTGAAAGGACGAAATTGCCCCTCCCACTTGGAGGCTATAAATGGAGCACGCATCAGCTGCATTTTGGTGTTAGTTTTAGGAGTCGTATAGTTTAGTATTTAGCTTATTTCTTTCTTATTCTCAATTCGAATGCTAAGAAAGGTGTCATGAGTCTTCTACTCGGCTTATTATTTAAGTCTTGAGCACCCTTATTTTCGAGAGCTTATTATTTAGTTTGGTAGATCTAGAAGCTTTTTAGTAGTTAAAGTTTTCAAATTGCTTATTTACTTTTAGATCTAGTTTAATAAATAGTTTTAAAAGTAGCTTATTAGATTAAATCTAGTTTTGTTTTTACAAATTTAGTTTTTAATTCTAGCTTATTTTTCTTAGATCAAAATCCTTAAATATACCCGATCCGAGTTCACTTAATTGAACACCTTAGTTTCGGGTGGATTTAGATCTAAAGTTTTCATCTTTTTATTAGCTTATTTTGTTCTAACTTTTCATGTCTTATTTCTTACTCTATCATTCTACATCTAAGGCCAGAGCTTAAGGGTCTTATAAGGTTGATAAATAGATAAAGTTTTGATCTTTATAGTTTTTATGAAAGTAATTAGTAGATAAAGTTGACACCTTTATTCGCTAATTAGTAAAGTAAAAGCTTTAAAGTGATAAACTTATTTGTTTATTAAGTTTGTAAGATCGGGTGGTTTTATATCATTGCGGTTCTTCATTCGGTTACCCTTTTTCCCTTTTTAATACTAGTAGTTTAGAATTATTAGCTTAAAATGTTTATGTTTGATCTTATGATTGTTGCTAGTTTATTTGTTATGATTAGTGAGTAGTTCATTAGTGCTTGCTAAGTGATTAGTGATTTGGAATTTAAGTGCGGTTTTAAAAAGGTTTAAAAAATTAATAGTCATTAGAATTTTCCAATTTACATACCGTCATTTACTTTTAATGCAATTTAAATACTTGTCATTTATTTAAAAAAAACACTTTACTTTACTTGTCAATTATTTTGAAAAAGCATTTTACTTTACTTGTCATTTAATTTCTTGAAATTTGTTTTCGAAGGATTTTAATTCGTTAAACCTAAACCCGCACTTAATGAACATTTCACGTCACTTAGCAAGCATTTTCGTCATTTATATCTTTTAGATCAATTTTAGTATAATCTTGTAGTTTTTAATCTTAAAATTAATATTAGTTTAAAAATAGTTTAAATCCAAAAGTTTAGTTTCCCTTTTATATGCTTTTCCTTTTAGTAGATTTAGAAAACCAAACCCAAAAACTTCAATGATAATCAAGCTCGATTTACAACTTGAACGTAGATTTCCATTCACTTCTCGCCGAGGAAACGACCCGGGAGGTTTTTGATAATTGCTTTGGTTAAAAGCGATTTTCTAGAACCCGACGGAAAATACTTACTATACTATTATTGATTATATCCTATTATACTATATATTATATATACGTATTTGGATGTATCAGCCATGAATTCATCGAATTCAACAAAGATTTCTTCTTCGAGAAGCGTTCCTTCGATGGAATGAAGGATTTTACTACCTTCGAGCGTCGAAATCTTCCTCTAATATTTCATCAATAACATCTATACTGAAACAGGTATCATCGTTTGAATAAGAGTCTTTTATCGCAGAATCTATATTGAAGATCATTCGTTCAGTTCCAACTCCAAGGTTGAGTTGTTTCTGTTTAACTCGAATTACTGCATCAGCAGTGTGAAGAAATAGTCGTCCCAAAATGAGGGGAACTTTACTATCTTCTTCCGTTTCGAGAATAATGAAATCGACAGGAAAGGTGAATTTACCAACTTCAACGAGCATATTTTTAGCTATTCCAACGAGGTATTGGAATGATCTATCGGCTAATCTTACGCTCATTTTGGTAGGTTTAAGAGTTTCGAGAGATAGTTTTGCATATAATGAATATACTAAATTAAGCATAGCACATTCGTTTGTTAACCATTCACAAAACTGTTTTAAATGAGTTTTCTACACTTCAAAACAACCAAAACCCCTTACTCAATTTAGGTTTTTAGCCAGTCTTGATTTTGATGAACCCGAATTTGATTTTTGTTGGGTTTTCGAGATATATTCCGCTTTAAAAACTAATTCGTTTGAAAGACGTGTTGTTTAGAGTGTGAAGAACAAGTTTTTAGTTATACCTTTGTTTGAAATGAATTGGAATGGTGAGCAAGAAGTGGCGATTTTGAGTTGGGGCGAGGGAGGGAAAAGTTAAAATTTAAGAGTGTGTTTGTGTGCGTGAGTGACGGGGTGGTGAAATTGATATAAAACTAATCTCTTTTTTTGTCACTTCTACCCCCTAAACATTAAGAACTTTTCAAATTTTAGATATAAGTTTGATTAGGCATAAGCAAGTTAGCACTATGGCACATTTTAGTCCCTATGGTTTTAACTAATATACCTAACAACTTAAACTTGCACATATTCTCGCTCAATGCACAATCAAATAACATTTAAGGCACACAGAAGTTAAATTTAATTAACTTTTCCTTAAGAATAATTTTTATTGATTAAAAAACCTTTTTCCCTTTTATCAAGTGATTTTCTGAAGAAGATATTTGACATTTTATCCCCCTCAAACAATGACCCGTTTTCTATTTAAAGAGCTGTAGTCGTTGTTTGAGTGGTTAAATATCTTTGAAAAGTATTTTCTGATAAAGTATTGTTTAATTTAGAAAAAAAAACCAACACCATGAAAAATAAGATTTCTCTTATTTTGACACATAAGCGCACTGACACGTACACTTATGGAATATAGGAAGCACGGGTTGTGATGCAAAGTAATCACAAGCCTTTGCATGGTCATAAAGTAGACCATGCCCGAGAATAAATTCCCGTTGAGAGGTCAAGTTTTCTTTTTGAAATACTTGCCTTTAAGATGATGACCGAGTTGCTATCTAAAATAATAGCAAACCATTTTTGGCATGTTTTGAAAACTTTTGAATCGAACTTCATTTACAGCCTCGTATCATTATTAAATGACATTTCTAAGATCGTAAATGTTAACGATTTTCAGAAGACATGCCAGAGATACATATTTTTTATATTTTTTTGATTTTTTAATTTTTAATTTTGTTTTTGAAAAATTTGTATAAAAGAAAAATATTTTTGTGTTTTTATGTTTTCTTATGTACATATGATATAGGATATGAGTTACCACCATCACTCGTCCGTTTCCTCTACCAGAATTTTCAATGTTTCCGGAGACATGCTTCTCATATCGAACTCTTCAATCAAGAAGTTAAAATTTTCTCTTGGCAAAGGTTTGGTGAAGATGTCGGCCAGTTGGTATTCAGTCCGGACAAAGTATAGCTACACGATTCCATTCTCCACTTGCTCCTTTATAAAATGGTAGCGAACATCGATGTGCTTGGCTCGTGAGTGCTGAACATTATTGGAGCATAGAGCAATCGCACTCTTATTGTCGCAGTACAGAGGAATCTTATTGAATTGAAAGCCATAATTTGTTAGATGTGAACGCATCCATAGGATTTGAGCACAACACCCAGATAAAGCAATATATTCAGCCTCTGTACTCGAGATGGCAGTGCACTTTTGCTTCTTTGAATACCAGCTAACAAGTTTATCACCTAAGAATTGAGCACTTCCTGATGTACTGCGTCTAGTGTCCTAACACCCTGCGTGATCTGCATCTGCATATGCTATCATAGACATACCGGTATCCTTCGAGTACCAGAGACCCATGTTAATGGTTCCCTTTAGGTATTGAAAGATCCGCTTAACCGCATTTACGTGCTTTTCGGTAGGCTTTGCCTGATACCGGGCACATAAGCAGACTGCATAAATAAGGTCTTGTCTACTGGATGTCAGATACATAAGGGAGCCAATCATGCCATGGTAAAGTGTAGCATCAACTGGATTCCCTTTTAGATCTTCATCCAGTTTACTCTTTTCTACCATAGGTGTGTCTACAGAATCACTAGATAGCATACCATATTTTTTTAACAATTTCAGAAGCATATTTAGATTGGTTAATAAAGATGCCTCTAGTACTTGGAGAAATTTGTAATCCTAAAAAGAATGACATCTGCCCCATCATTGACATCTTGAACTTAGTGGTCATCTGATTAGCAACCTAATTACACATGATAGTATTAGTGGATCTAAATATTATATCGTCAACATAAATTTGTACCAGTAATAAGTCGTTCCCGGCTTGCCGTGTGAAGAGTGTTAGATCCACTGCACCTTTAGAGAAATGTTGTGAAATGAGGAAACTTGACAACATGTCGTACCATGCACGTGGTGCTTGTTTGAGACCATAGAAAGCCTTTTTAAGCTTGTACACATGCGATGGGTTGTCCTGATCAACAAATCCTTCTGGTTGAGAAACGTAGACCTCTTCTTTGAGTTCGCCATTTAAGAAAGCCGTTTTGACGTCCATTTGGTAGATCATCATATTCTTATGAGCGGCATTTGCTACGAAGATACGGATGGCCTCTATTCTAGCAACGGTGGAAATGATTCCTCGAAATTGATTCCCTCTTCTTGTCTGAATCCTTGAGCAACTAGTCTAGCCTTATTCTTTAGTACCCCGCCAAATTCATCCGTCTTGACTTTATAAATCCATTTAAGTTTGATGAATAATACTTTATCTGGACACGACACCAATTCCCAAACTTCTAGTCTTTGAAATTCATGAATTTCTTCTTGCATTGCATCGATCCATGATGGTTCGGTCATTGCTTGTTTGAAGTTCTTAGGCTCTACCAAAGTTAGGAAGGCATCAAAGTAACATCACAAGGCATCGGTTTGGATTTGCTTTCTCGTAGAGACAGAGCGAGAAGGATCTCCGATTACATTTTCTATTGGATGATTCTTAGTCTATTTACCAAGGTGTTCAAATGTCGTGTGGGGTTGTCTCACATTCGATGATGACCCTTGAGAATTTGATTCTTCATGATGAGATTCATTAAGTAGATCATCACGAAAGATTGGTGTTTTTGATGATTCTTCAAAACCTTGAGAAATGTTTCGAGATTGTTCTTGTTCTTGTGTTGATGGAGTACTTGATGATGGAGCATCCTGGTCAATGAAAGTTAACACAGGAGAATCGACTAAAACCATAGCTCTCGGAGCAACAACTTCTTGAATTGGAGAAACATCAATTGATGAAGGAGTGAAGTATTCATCGAACATCGATTGAAACAAGCAATCCCAATTATCTTTTGGTGGTAGAATATAAGGATGTTGCGAAATAAGGTTTGGAACGAGTCCTGAACTGGATGTTGCAGGAGTCATAGAATGAAGTCTGGGTCTTGAAATGAATTGTTCAGAAGCCATAGATGTGAGCTCATCGAATATTCATATAATGTTTCAATAATTTTCTAGTTCTTTTTGTTTGTAGATTCTGAGTGCATTTTCTTTGCCGGGTGCGAACAACGAAAATGACCAATGTCAGCTTTTGCATCTAATTTACCCAGGTCGTCATTGTCATTGGTAGGATAACAAAGTGCACCAAAGACATAAAAGAATGATAAATCTGTTTTCTTATCTTGCATAAGCTCATATGAAGTTTTGTTGTATCAGAGGCGGATTAAAGAACAATTTTGGGTGTAACAGGCTGTGTTGATTGCTTCGGCCCATAAAAATAATGGAGCTTTAGAAAATATAACATTTTAACGAGCCAGCTTCTAATAAGAGTTCGTTTCGCCTTTCGACAACGCCGTTCAAAAAACTGATGAAGTGCGGCAACAGATGTTTGATCATATGCTAAACATTTTTCATTAAAATTCATGAAGTTATGATTAACATATTCGGTTCTTATCTGTTCGAAACATTACGAGACAATAAATGGCATTCAAACGAACTTAAATAATTTTTTGACCGCAGTTAATTGAAGGCCTCGGGAGCTTTCATTTTTTAATCTCAAAAATCTGCCTCAAGTAAATCTTGATAATCGTCGACAATCACTAAGAAACAATTTTACTCGTTAAATACAAATACGCCCACAGGCGCATCGGGCCACACAAATCCATATCAAAAGAATAGTTTCTCCAGTTCGTGTCTTTAGCTTTGGATGATAGAAGATTGTCTTGCTTATTTCCTAATGCACATGGCCTGAACACAAATGATCTTTCCTGAAATTAAGCCTTGGAATAACCACGTTCAAGACCGTCTTTAGCTAGGCTTGTAATAGTACCGTAAGTTGAGATGTGACAACTGACGATGCCATCACATAAACCAAGAGCTCGCTTAGTCCTTTGATGACGACTTTTTTGGATAAAGGAAACAGATCGGAGATGTTGTAAGCATGTCATCAAGAGAAATTGTGTATAAATTTATGTCTCGGGATCCGGAAAGTAGATTAACACCTTCTAAATTACGAATAAAGCAAGTGTTTTTCCCAAAAAGCAACTTCAAGATCCCCGCGTCGCAAAATTGACCAACAAAAAACAAGTTATGTCCAAGCCCCTTGACGTTGTAAAACTCTTAAGTAGTAAACATTTCCCAGCTGATAGTTACCAAACCCCATTATTCTTGCAATATGGTCATTTTCGAATCTAACTGTACCCAGAAATTTACTAACAAAGTTCATGAGCTGAGAGCGGTTCCCTGTCATATGTTTCGAACATCTAGAGTCCAGATACCAGAGAACAATCTGGACAACCTGTCATGACAAGAGAAGAAGATGAATATCTATAGCATTGGATCCCCAAGTATGATTGGGTTCTGAGTGGTTAGCATTCTTAGATTCTACAATCTTAGCCTTTTTACTCGAACCTACATTTTTAACATTTTTAAGGTTTTCCTCTCCTGCTGTAGACTTTAAGCTTTGGTTTTTGTGTTTCAACGAAGGTAAGTGGATTATGTAGAGGCCACCTAATAATGTTTTAGCTGAAGTGATCCTAGTTAAAGGTCTCGAATACCAACTATAGGTGAAAGTTTTTGTCCTGATGGTTCCACTTTAGTCCTACTTAGTGTATACATGTACCCGTAGGTTTCCGAAATATTTGTTTTTATTTTCCTTACAAGATTTTAGCCATCGGCAATTCACATTTTCCATCAAAAACAAGAATGTAACACTTAATCATGAACACCATCAAACATATATTTCTTACAAGTAGCATACAAATAGTTTAGAATTCGCTTTAACAGTGACTGCTTAACAAGAATATCACGAAATAGGTTCAACAATACGATTCTTTTTATAACATCCAAGGTTGGCTTCTACTTATATTCTTCATGTTCCACTTGGTGTTTGCGGGATCCTATCATTTCCTTTATTTCCAGTAGGCTTTTGATCTGCACTTACTAAGTAAACACTTTAATACTGTTAGAAGACAAAACAGGTGTGTTAGAATCTTACGTTTTCAATACTTTACCTGTTTAATGTTTGCGTGAGGATGTGAGAGGTTAGCAACCTAATTTTCTTGACCTGTTTTTTGGGTGTCGACATCAACCTTTTTGCCCACTACAATTAATCGCAATAGGGCATGTATCTCGAACAATCCAAGTAACTCCTTGAAATTCATTGGGCATACCTTACTAACAGGCAAAGTCTAACTCATATCTAAAGGCTGTTCTGCTTTAGCTTGTTTGACTATTCCTCGAAGAATACCAGCGTGTTCCTGAGTGTACTTAAGGTAATCTATGTGAGCTTCCTTATTTTGCAATAACCTAAGAGCCAAAGGTTCTAAGTCTAGCTTGAACATTTCTGGAACAATATGTTAGCATATGGTAATTGTGTACAGCATTATCAACAATTTCTTTTCCTTTTACTTTTCGTAAATCGTTTTTCAATGACGTTATCACAAAAACCTTATCTTGAATTTAATCTATTCAATCCTCATTTTCTTGCAGATTTTAAAGATCAGTTTATCATTAAAGAGTCCACTAAATGTTCCTTTTGTATGAACATATGTCTTTTTGATTGATCAAACTGCTCTTTAAAAACCTGTTTAACATGATTAATATCATTACAAAGACGCTCATTTTTCGAAAGCAATTTTGCCACACTATTCTCCAGTTCTATATTTTTGGTCTCTATTTCACAATAATCATACTTGACATTCTCTTCCTTGGACTTTTCTCTCATCGATTTTATAATATCCCTTCACTTACAATGGTACAATCTTTTCTTGAAGCTGAGCATTCAAATCATTTATTTTCAAAAATTCTAAATTTTGAGAGCATTTTGAGTTATACAAGAATCATCTTTTTGAAAAATTTCTTGATTAAGTTGTATTGACAATTTAAGAGAAATATAATATTTTTCAAGTTGTGAGTAACCTTTCAAAAGATCATTAAACGCATTTTGTGATTTCAAAAGCTCAGCCTCAAGATTGAAACACTTTTCATAAGATTCTTTTCTCTTTCTATCCATATTCACAGATTCACCAAACAAAGACATAGAATTCATCACAGTTAAAAGAACATCTTGAGACTGATTGTTGTAAGAATCGATCATTTCCAAAGTAATTCTGATTTTTAGCAATTTCCAAACTTGTTATTTCAACTGAATGACTGTTTGAACGCATAGCCATTTTTGGTCAAAAACTGTCTGTACTTCCATTATTTCATTTAGAAGATATCTATCAAACACATTGAAGATGTCTTTTAAAGATTTTAGAAATAGAATAATTTCATTGTTAAAAACAGCTTTAGTATGTTCAAACCCCATTCACCTTCTGTACGAGCATCAGGTGTAGTCCTTATCTTCACCACATTGTCAAATCTGGCAAGGTGAAGTTTAAGCTTTTTAAGGCTTTCATTCACCAAGCTAACCTTAGGAAGTTCCTTAGGAGCTTCTATTTTGACAGGGGATGCATTAGAAGGTTTACTGGTAGGATTGGACATACGCAACCAGAAAGCTTATTTAGCCGACAATTCTTGTTGTGGAGTAAAACATTTCTCAAAATCATCAGATAGTCTATTTAATTTTTCATAATCAATAGGTTTATGAGAAATGTTTTGTTTAATGGCCTCTGGATCCTTTTCTTTTTTAGACATTTTTGATCGACTCTCTTCTTCCAAAATCAATGTTTCCTCACCATCAATCATAGGCATAGCAACATGTTTAGCAGAAATAACAATACCATCATACAAGGTTGGTTTAATCCGCTAAGCTTTCTTAAGGTAAAACAGATTTTGATAACCTAGAGCTTGTTTGTATATATTATCATAGAAGGCTTGTGGCTTTGTTAACATGTGCACTGTTTGAGCAAATTAACCCACTTTAAAAATAATATTATCAAGTTCCTTTATTTTCTTTTCCAAATCAATTTCGTTTTCCATATATTTATCTTCCTTTTCTTTGGATTCACTTTTAAAAACAGTGAATGTTTGTAATAAACATTCCTTTTCTTTGATTTGTTTAGAAAGATTTTGCTCAAGTGAGTTAACTTGTTCTTTAAGTGCAAGCTTCTCTTTAATCATATCATCCATTTGAGAATCAATCGTTTTTTCATGACTGCTTAAATCAATATTAAGACGTTGTTCAAAAGTTTTGACTCATTCTTTATATCTCTCTAGCCCAGCAGTTACTGATTCACTATTCTATTCCTTATTAGCCTTTTCCTAATTATTTACATGATTAATCATTTGTTCCAACATTTGTTCTATCATAGATAAGATCATTGAATCTTGTTGTGTCTGCAAATTAGTATCTTGAACATTTGCCTGTTGTGTTTTTTTGCAAATATTGAGAGTACAGAATGATATTTCTATCACTATATATCTCATTATCTGTAAAATATACAGTTGGTGTTTGTAAAAATCCTCATTTGCAATGCACACTTTGATTTTCCATATCATTAAGGTAGGTTTCCGAATGAGGTACCTTTGAGATAACGTTAAAACCATAGTTGGAAATATTGGCCATGAGAATTGCTTTTGCATTCGAGATATCATCACAGTCAAAATCATAAGTATTAAGATCCTCAGTCTGAAAAGCAACATTGTTTGGATGGATTGGGTCTGAACAACTTGACCATCTGGAACCCCTGGAGCTCGCAAGAAATGCGAGTTGCTCAACATCTAAAATTTGTCCCACTTTTTGAGCTTCACCTAACATTGCTTTATCCTTATACCATGCTGCATTCCTTGGTCGCTTAGGCTGAGTGCATTTCCTAGCCATATGTCCTTCACCTTGACAGTTATAGCATTTAACAACTCTTGCCTGTCCGCTTGCATTATTACCCTCATAGATAGTAGCATTATTCTTATAACCACTACCAGAATAACTTTGACCTTGTCTCCCCTGAACTTGTTGCAACAGTTACCCAGCATCTTTAATGATGGCATGGTTTCCTTGATGTTGATAAGTTCTAAGTTGATTATTGGTTGAAGGGAACCTTGAGGAAGCTACAGCCGTTAGAAAAGCCATTTCCTTGTTGAGATAAGCAATTGGATCATCTCCTAGAGAGAATACAGGAACAACAAAACCTGAGTCCACAAGAGGTGACTCAGTCATTGGTTGTGTAGTAACTTGAGGTGATTGATAAGTGGTATGTACTTACTTACACATACTATTTTCCATTAAAAACGGACTTAATTGATAAAAAACGTACCAAAAATACATTGTATTTGTATGTTTTGCATTTGTATTGTGCAGGAAACGGATATCCAAGAAAAGGACAAAAACAAAGCCACAAACGACAAAACCAAGCATGAGAACGGAAAGAGCGTGAAGAAAAGTCAAAGTCAACCCCGAGAAGTGGCATTGGAAAGAGTATCGAAAACAGAACCTGAAAACCTAATTGCCAAAAGTGGGTCCACCCGTACCCACCTAGTGGGCCCAGGTCAGCCCACTTACCTATTAAACTTAATTAAAACAAAATCCCAACCCTTATAACCCACCACGGCCCAAACTGCATAAACCAGGCCCAAACCACACCTTAACGGGAGTTAGGCCCTACCTTTTAACCCTTAACTCAGTTTAGTCCTTTAAGGACTATAACTGCAATAACACACTACACCCTTGAGGACTAAAATTGCCAAACCTGAAAATTACTTAAACACCACAAGGACTTAACTTGCAATGTAACATAAAACAATGAAGGGTTTTTCTTGCCAATTCACCAAACCTTTCAACCCTCTGCAACAAGTTAAAACAGATTAAACCCTATTTTCCCAGCCACTATTTTTGTCACTATTCATCATCATCTTCCAAAAACACTCACCCCTCTGCAAACTAAAAAACCTCTCCAAAATTTTATTTACTTCCCTCACCCCCATACCCCCCACCATGGGTGATTGCCACGCTGACAATCCCCAAGTATACCATTGGCCAACCAAAAACGACAAACAATCAATGGCTTGGATCAAAGGCTTGGACACCACTCAAGATGGACGGCTTGGATTAATTCTTGACTATCCTTAAACAGAAAACACAACTAGCACGAAGCAAAGAAGTCATTCGGATATAAATAGGCTTATTTTCTTTGTAAAAGGAGGAGTGTAGTTTTTAGTTAATTTTATTTTAAAATGTCTTTATTTATTCTGTTTACTTATCTTTAAATTATTGTCTTTCTAATTCCAGCTTGTACTCTTTTTATTAATGGAAGATTTAAGTTTTTAAGTTATCTTAAAATTTTGCTTTTTAAGTTTTATGTACGCAAGCTAATTTATGTCCACAAGCTAATTCATTAAGCTCTAATAAGCTATTTCAACCTGTTTTATTCATTTAAAAGTATTCATACTACAAAGAAAGTGTTAGCAAAGTTACTGTTTCATCAAGAAATTATTTGGGTTATCAGCTTATTGGATACCTAGGAGCCAAAGGTTCTAAGTCGAGCTTGAACATTACTAGAACAATAGCGTTGGCAGATAGTATTTTTGCAGCAACATCAACAATTTCTTTTCCTTTTATTTTTCGTAAATCGTTTTTCAATGACGTTATCACAAAAACCTTATCTTGAATTTGAGCTTTTAAATCCTCATTTTCAGCAGATTTTAAGTTCAGTTTATCAATTAAAGAGTCACTATGTTCTTTAGTGCGAACACGAATCTGTTTGATTGAGTCAAACTGCTCTTTAAAAACCTGTTTCACATGATTAATTTCATTACAAAGACGCTTGTTTTTCAAAAGCAATTTTGCCACACTATTTTCCAGTTCCACATTTTTGGTCTCAATTTCACAATAATCATAATTGACATTCTCGTCCTTGGACTTTACTCTCATTGATTTTATAATGTCCTTCAACTTACAAATCGTACTATCTTTGTCTTGAAGCTGAGCTTTCAAATCATTATTTTCAAAAAATTCTAGAATTTCGAGAGCATTTTGATTATTAAAAGATACATCTTTTTGAAAAATTTCTTGATTAAGTTTTATTGACAATTCAAGAGAAATACAATGTTTTTCAAATTGTGAGTAACTTTTTAAAAGATCATTAAACACATTTTGTGATTTCAAAAGCTCTGCTTCAGGATTGACACACTTATCACAAGATTCATTTCGCTTTCTTTCCACATTCACAAATTCACCAATCAAAGACATAGAATTCATCACAGTTAAAAGAACATCTTGAGACATGATTTGTTGTAAGAGTCGATCATTTTCCAAAAGTAAATCTTTCTTAGCAATTTTCAAACATTGTTTGTCGACTGACGACTGTTGAACAACAGCGTCTATTTGGTTAAAAAATATTTGTACTTCCATTATTTCATTTAGAAGATCTTTATCAAACACATTGAAGATGTCTTTTAAAGATTTTAGAAATGGAATAATTTTATTGTTAAAAATAGCTTTTGTATGTTCAAACCCTCATTCACCTTTTGTACGAGCATCAGGTGCAGTCCTTATCTTCATCACATTGTCAAATCTGGCAAGGTGAAATTTAAGCTTTTTAAGGCTTTCATTCACCAAGCTAACCTCAGGATGGTCCTTAGGAGATTCTATTTTGACAGGGGATGCATCAGAAGGTTTACTGGTAGGATTGGACATACGCAACCAGAACGTTTGTTCAACCAGCAATTCTTGTTATGGAGTAAAACGTTTTCCAAAATCATCAGATAATCTATTTAATTTTTCATAATCAATAGGTTTAAGAGAAATGTTTTGTTTAATGGCCTCTGGATCCTTTTCTTTTTCAAACATTTTTATCACAGGCATAGCAACATGTTTATCAGAAATAACAATACCATCATACAAGGTTGGTTTAATCCGCTGAGCTTTCCTAAGATAAAATAGATTTTGATAACCTAAAGCTTGTTTGTGTATATTATCATAAAAAGCTTGAGGCTTTGTTAACATGTGCACTGTTTGAGCAGATTGACCCACTTTAAAAAGAATATTATTAACTTCCTCTATCTTCTTTTACAAATCAATTTCGTTTTTCATATATTTATCTTCCTTTTCTTTGGATTCACTTTTGAAAACATTGAATGTTTGCAATAAACACTCCTTTTCTTTGATTTGTTTAGAAAGATTTTGCTCAAGTGAGTCAACTTGTTCTTTCAATGCAAGCTTTTCTTTAATCATATCATCCATTTGAGAATCAATCATTTTTTCACGACTACTTAAATCAATATTAAGACGTTGTTCAAAATCCTGCATTGCATGCACACTTTGATTTTCCATATCATTAAGATAGGTTTCAGAATGGGGTACCTCTGAGATAACGTTAGAACCATAGTTGGAAATATTGACCATGAGAACCGCTTTTGCATTTGAGATATCATCACAGTCAGAATCATAAGTATCAAGATCCTTAGTCTGAAAAGCAACATTGTTTAGAATGATTGTCTAAACAGCTTGACTACTGGAACTCCTGGATTTGCAAGAAATGAAAGTTGCTCTTCATCTAAAATTTGTCCAGCTTCTTGAGCTTCAGCTAACATTGCTTTATCCTTATACCATGCTGCATTCCTTGGTCGCTTAAGCTGAGTGCAATGCCTAGCCATATGTCTTTCACCTTGACAGTTGTAGCATTTAACAACCCTTGCCTGTCCACTTGCATTGTTTTCCCCATAACTAGTAGCATTACTCTTATACCTAGTACCAGAATAACTTTGACCTTGTCTCCCATGAACTTGTTGCACTGTGACCCTACCATCTTGAATAGTGGCTTGGTTTCTCAGATTAGAGGAAGTTCTAAGTTGATTGTTGGATAAGGGGAACCTTGAGGAAGCTACAGGTGTTTAGCAAAACCTAAGTCCATAAGGGGTGACTCAGTCATTGGTTGTGTAGAAAATTAAGGTGATTGATAAGCATTTTGTAGAACAGATGAGGTTTGATGATTCATTTGAGACTGATATGGATATGATGGTTGAATTGATGAATGATTGAATTGAGGTTGTGATAGATAAGTAGATGGGTAATGTTGATTGGGATGAATTGATCCATATTGAGATGGTGGAAACTGTTGTGGAATCTGTGGATTGTTATATGAAGATTGATAAGTGTTGAAGTGAGGTGGTGTCATCTGCTGATTTGCAACAAATGCAAGTGGATCTTGATTGCGTTCACGCAGAAGACGGACTTCATTTGCATGGAGTTCGTGTTGTTCAAGATATGCATGAAGCTGATCAAAGTTGGTAGTATGCAAATCCTTTACGAGCTTGACATCAGTCACAAACTTACTCCATTCAGGTGGAAGACTGTTTAAGAACTTGGTATTAACTTGAAATTGCTCCATTTTTATGTTGTAAATGTTCATGTCATTAATCAGCTGAGTGAATCTCAAGTAATACTTATGAAGTGATTCCCCCTTGATGTGAGTAAACTTATCAAATGCATCATATAGCTTACACTCTCTTTCCTGCTTAGTCAAAGAGGTACCTTGCATCAGTAATTGAACTCTCTCCCATAAATCTTTGGCAACTCTGTGATGATTCACAAGTGAATAGATATCAGCTGGAAGACCTTGAAGAATGATATTGGTTGCCTTCATATCACAATCAGCTTGAATTTTCTCAGCAGCAGATAATTCAGCATATTTCTTTGTTCTGGTCACCCCATTCTCTTCAATCGTAGGCCAAATGAGTGGACCATTTTCAACTGATTCCAGAATCATTCTTCCATGCTCTTTATTTTGCATGTAATGTTCCATTCAACTTTTTCAAGAATTATACAAGTCCTTATCCAACATTGGTGGACGATTGTCAGCATCGAAGAGTATCATGTACTCAGCAAGAGTATTCTTTTGTCCAAGTAGAATAATTGAATCCATGTTGATTTGATGATATTAGATTACTTGTGGATCGAACGGTGATTGAAAGTAATTATGTTGTTTAGTGAGTTGTCTTTTGAGTGTTTGTAAATCATGAAACTACACGGGATTTTACAACTCTTGATAAAACCGGGAAGACAATTGAATGTTTCACAGGATTTTACAAATCAAAGAGATAAACCGTATAATTTACTTCAGCAAATTTGAGTTTTGAAATTAGTTCAAGTGAATTAATTCTCCTTTTGAAAGTTGTTAAATCGCCTTGTAAAGAGAACTTGTTAAATCGCCTTCTAAAGTAGAATTGTTAAATCCCATTGTAAAGGAAACTTGTTAAATCGCCTTTTAAAGGAGAATTGTTAAATCACCTTGTAAAGGGAACTTGTTAAATCATTTTGTAAAGGAAATTGATAAATTGCCTTTCACTGCAACTTGTTAAGTTGCCTTGCACTAGAAAGTGATAACTCACCTTGCAAAGAAGAACCGTTAAGTCGCCTTGTACTACGAAATTGATAACTCGCCTTGCAAAGAAGAACTGTTAACTCGCCTTTCAAAGAGAGTTGCTAATTCTCCTTCCAATGCACAAATGCTAAATCGCCTTCTACAAAAACATTGTTAATTCGCCTTCAACTGTTAATTCTTAAATCGCCTTACATAAGAAAATTGTTAATTCGCCTTTGACTGATACGAAACTCAAATTTTTCAAAACTCAAAAAGACACACTTTTGATCGTTTTACCCAAAATTTCTTGTACAACTAGTATTACTAAGCCTATAGGTACCTTAAAAATGCAAACTTTATGGATTTTAAGCCAAAAATTTTGAAATCAAGAATCGTACTTTCTAAAGCTATTCGAACACAAAAATTGAACAAAAATGATGTTTTTCTTCATTCAAAGCATGTACACCTATATCTTAAAGATACTAGATCAGATTTACCTATGTAAATGATCTTTTAGTGTATCAAAGAGCTTCGAAAAAAAAATAAAAGAAAATGGTACGGTTTGAGTAAAAAAAATGAAACAAAGAAAAACAAACACAAAACTAAACCAATCACTCCATGGCTCTTGATACCAATTGTAGAATGCTAGTAATCTATAACACCAAATAACAATAAAGAAATTCTAGAGAGAGAAAGTAAATGAGAGGAAGGTTCTAGTGAGAGAAAGTAACAAAGAAAGAAAGATTAGATTATGTGTGACAAATGAACCAACCAACACCCTCTCCATGTGTGGAGAGGGTATAAATACAATCATAGTAACCGGCAATGGGCTTTGCTTATGGGCTTTCCATGTGTTTTTGGCCCGGTTAGCTTACTAACATTACATTTGATTAAACTACGATGTTAGCCTCAAAATATTGAGTCGAACATGAAGTTCGTTCATTATGTATTTAAGTCTCGGTCAATTAATTAGTTAATGTTGTAATAGAATATTATCGGGAATTGGGCTCGATAGTTAAACTAATATTGTATATGTTTCAGGTTTAATCCCAAGCAAAACCCGAGCCCGAGTCCTAGTTAAATATCCCGCGCGTCACATTAAATGTGTAGGGGTATATATAGATATTTTTTACTTAGAAAAATATCTCTTCTCATTTTCAATAAATATCTTTTCTCTCAATTCTCTCATCTCTCTCTTCTTTCTCTCTCTACACCACCATCTTTCTTACTAATTTCTTGTTACAAATTTGTGCATCATATGTGTTATATGAAGTGTTAACGGGATCCTACAATTGGCATCAGAGCTACGTGTGGATTCGTGGTTGATTCTTGTGGTTCAACAAGATCAAATTCGTGTGTCATTTGAAGCCAAAAAAAAATCAAACCCGGATTTTTGTGCTTAGATGTGTGAATGTTAATGTTATTAAGCAAGATCTAGGCACAAGTATCTACTAGAGATTAGATTGTCTTTATAAGAAAATCTCTCATAAATGTTAGCAAGGTCAAGGGTCTAAATATGATTGGCATTTCTTAACCCTTATGAGAAGCTTAACAACTTCTCAGGGAGACTGTTTACAAAACCTACGTTAATCTCATGCTTTGATAGTTTTACACCATCATTGTCAGACTTATTGAGCAAGCTGTCTAATGGGTAAAAGTTTGAGAGAAGACTTTCAAGTCTTTGGCTCTGAAGGTATTATACTTAACTTTCAGATCCATGATCCTGTTTTCTTTGGTATGTGAAGAGCCGTCACAGTTGTGAACCAAGTCAGTCCATTCTTTAGTTGTTTCAAAGTTAATGACTAACTCCAATATATCAACTGGTAGACATGATATAATGACGCTTTTAAGGCATTGGTCTTGATTGGCTACCCTCCTCTCATTATTTGACAATTGAGCTTCAGGTTTAGGTAAACCTTCAGCGGTCTTTGGTTTGAAAGAATCATCTGTAATACATGTAATATAATATGGTTCTATTTCAGTTAAGTAGTAAAGCATGCTCTTTTTCCACTTATTGAATTTACCAAATTCAAGTCGGCGAGCTATTGCAAAGTAGCTTCCTCCCTTTTTTATCAAAAGGTTGGGGTACATCACTTTCAACCATGATAAGTTCTTGATTTTAAAAATGTTTTGAACTATTTATAAAACTTGTTTTATAAATCAAACCGCCTCTGATACCATTTGTTATTCCTTTTTACTATGATAGTTTAACTAAAGAGTTAACCTAACATAGTATCATGGTAAGTAATGTAATGAAAGACTATAATAAGTTGTATAAACGTAAACTAAATAACACAAAGTTTTTCAATGTTTAAATTCTTATTAGAAGTGATTCAAAGAATTCAGATTGTCTTACTTTGCGGAATAAGTAAGACGAGTTGAATGACAAGTATTGCATGTGATCTCCTCAGTGAAAGTAAAACCTAACTTATACTCTGAGTAAAAACTATGCAAGCCAACTAAACTCTATTGAGAAATATAGTTGTATTTTGGAGGAGTAAAGTGTTTGTGAATGTTTCAAAATTAATTGCACAAACTTACTTTACCTATTTACAACTATTCTATTTATAGGCTAAGGGATGGGTAATAAGTATGTGTGCTAAAGATAATGGACAAAGTACATTCATACTTTGTCTTTATTATTCTACGTAATGGACAAACATATTTTAAGTAAAAATAGTAATGACAATTGTTTTTGTTATTTACCCATACTTGAATATGTTGACTTTGGTATATAAAGACTTGTATTTATCCTTTCAAATATATCACGCCTATTTTTCAGTTACTTAGGCAGTTGTCTAAGTATTCAAGAGTTGAGGAGATCAAAAAGGATTCAGTGATCTTATTGTCATCGGTCACTAAATTCATCACCTTCTTCTTTGGTTCAGGGATTTGATTCACTGAGTTCTATGTCTCAGTAAATGGTGAATCTTTCTCTTAGACTTAAGTTGAACATCTTAAAAAGCCAACTCACTGAATGATTATTTATTAAGTGACTTAATTACATGTTTACGATTATCTAACATTTATGATGTTTTTTATTTAAATTCTAAAAATAAAAATGATGGGCGTTGTCCCCGAAACCAAACAATTGCATACGGATTAAAATATTCTTGACGTGTTGAGTAGTTACCCTATGACAGTAAATTTAATCTGACGCATTGACCTGTTGTAACGTACAATCCTATGATGCACATTCTGATTAGCTGGATCATCAGATGTATTAGTTTGTACGTAACACAAAACCCTATACTTAATTTTGCAAATTATGATTTTGCATATAAGGTCTTACCAAATGCTAGTAGGTAAGATGTATATCACTTCATCTTGTCTTAGTTGACTCGAGTGTCCATTTTCAAAGTTTTACCCAATCAAAAGACAAATTATTGGCTTACAGCGACTTTTTTGAAACTACGCATTCATGGTGGACACTTACATGATGGGCTAAGTCTTCCACAAGGGAGTCAATATGATTAATGCAAGAATGTAACTTGGAGACTATGGATTGAGGTGTTTGACATTGTAAAATATTAGTATATTACGTTTGTCAATATCGCAACATGACCGTTATATAGTATTCCAATACGTACTCAGATTATTCTTTTTTCACTCTAATACAAAAACGAGGTTCAATTTAATGTCCTCGTGTATGTTAATGATTTGATTACATCTGGAAATGACCCTTTCATATAAGATATTTAATGACTGCTTACACATGAAGGATTTATGTAACCTAAAATACTTACTTGGTGTCGAAGTGGCTCGTGCACAAGATGAGATTTTTTATGTCAACAAAAATATGCTATTGACATTATATGTGTGAAGCTGGGCTACTTGGTGTTAAACCAACAAAGATTCCAATGGAGCAAATCATCGCTTGGGATTGGCTAAACGACGATTATTCGAAGATCCTGAATAATATCGAAGATTGGTAGTTCGTCTCATTTACTTATGCTTTACACCATTATATCTTTTCTACTGTGTGCATATTCTCTCACAGTTTATGCAAAATCCTCTAATCGAGCATTGGGAAGATGCAATAAGGGTTGTTTGGTTTCTAAAAGGGATCATAGGACAAGGTATATATTTTTGAAAAGCAAATGTGACTTTCAATTACACGGGTGGTGTGATGCTGATTGGGCAGGTTGCCCTTTAACAATGCGATCGTTGTTGGTCTATCTAGGGGATTCTACAATTTCATGGAAAACAAAGAAACAACACATTGTTTCGTGCTCTTCGGCTCAGGCGGATATCGGTTCATGGCCTTAACAACCGGTGAACTAAAATGGTTAAAAGGGCATTTTAAAGTTTCTTGGTATAGATCATCCGTAACAAGTGTTACTTTATTGTGATAGTCAGGCGGCGTTGCATATTTCTCGCAATCTTGTTTTTCATGAACGAACAATGCATATTGAGGTTGACTCTTATTACATTCATGATGATGTTGTTTGTGGAAATCTTGATGCTCGACACGTATACACGAAAGAACAAGTTGTAGATTTTTGTACTAAAGTTTTTGGTAAAGTAAAATTTGATTTTCTGCAATTGAGCGAACATTATCAATTTTATTTTATTTTCGCTCAATATATAGAAAATACCAAAATTTACAAGTTGCATTATATCATTTGATGATGTAATAGATCTCACCGAATGCTGACGTCGTATATGCTGAATGGTTAAATAGCTAGCTGTATATTCGTAAACACCACTAGTATATTTATTATTATTTATTAACAATGGAGTAAACATTATTGACAGAACATTATTTAGTACTCGACCACTTGACCACTTGTCAACTACATATAAAATAACATGATAATGCAATAGATTACAATCATTACATCTAATGATCGAATAGTATAAGTTAACCTCGTGCATCATGCTCATCTATCTATACTACTATATAAAGCATTTATAATGTGGGACCCATTAAAAATTAAGATAAGGAGGTGCAATCTTGATCATCCATGTTAGAAAAACCCTTAGTATTTACATTTACATACTGTATAAAATAACATGATAATCAGGGCCGTCTTTAGGGGAGTGCAAGAGGTGCGGTTGCACAGGGCCACCACTTCACGAGGGCCACCAAATTTCATGCACTTGGATAGACCTTCTATGTATACAATATGCACGGTATGAGAAGTCCGTTAATAAGTTCATTCACAAAACTCATACATATATATATTATGTGTGTGCTTAAGGGCCTCTTTATGGTCATGGCACGGTGCCACTAAAATCCATGAGACGGCCCTGATGATAATGCAATAGATTACAATCATTTAGGGCTATCAAATAACCGGTGAACCAGGAAAAACCGGACCGACGCGGTCCGGGTTTTTTGGACCATTTCGTTCTTCGTTCCGGGCGGTCCGTCCGGTCCGACCAAAAACCCCGAAACTAAGCCTTATATGACCGAGACCGACCGATGGACCGAACGGACCGAACCGACCCGGACGCGGACCGTACCATTTCGGTCCGGTCCCACGTCCCGGCATCAACGAACACATACAACGAACACATACATTCAAAGTGTTGTGAAATGAAATTACTAAGCGGGTAAGAAATTGAGTAAAGAGTTGAGTTAGTAAAATTTTTATTGCCGCCGCTATGCGCGGGTAACCAACTAGTTGTTTAAATAGCTGTATTCCTACCTAGTACCGACCACTTGTCAACTACTCCATTCGTTTCATAGTTATAGTTCACAAACAAAAAACACGTAGTTTAAAAAAAACATCATCTTTATAGTTTTCACTCTCTTACTTTTTGAACAATGACAGTTTTACCCTTAACCAATTAATTTTAACTTCTTTAAAATGTGTAATAATAACATCAAGTGAGGGCGATATGGTAAACTTAATATAAATATCCTATCTATTTTTTTACGTGAACAATTAATTTGAGACAAACAAAAAAGAAAACGTGGACTATAATTATGAGACGGATGAAGTATCAATATTTATTAACTCTTACGTTAGTGACAAAAGCTTCAATAGTCGTATTTTTATGTATATATGAAAGTATGTGAATATCTATATCTATACTAGTTTATAATGAAAATTTCACATATTCTTGAAAAGAGTAGAAATTGAAAAGTTGAAAATTATACAAGCTTTAGAAGCTAAATGTACAACCCATTCTATTATTAATATTTGTAATAATGCTAATTGATAATTTCGGATGCTTTGAATGCTAATTGGCTAATTATGCATTAATATCTAAAAATGTACAAGCTTTGGAAACTAAATGTACAATCCTTAAAAACTAATAATATTGACATTAAATGTGTTATTATTAATTTCATTGAATGCTAATTGTTAATTTGAAAGTTCAAATTAATAGCCTCATGCCTATATAAATCTATTATACTCATGACACAATTCTCATTCACTTAATTCTCATTCACTCCTCTCTCTTCTCTAACCACCGTCGGCTGCCCCCCACCACCATCGGTTGCCGCCCCCACCGTCGCCGGTTGCCGCCGCTCGTCACCGCCGCTAAAATATTTTTAGGTATTTTTTAATATTTTAATAGAATTATATGATTTGGCATATTTTGAGGGCTTTTTGTTATATATTTTGAAGGTTTATGTTTTCAAATATTTTTTTATAGATAGAACGAGTGTTATGATAATGAAGATCAACTACAATTATTTAGGCCTAAGGCACGACAACAAGATAAAGTATACGAGGAACGTGAAGAAAGTTGTTGGATTCTGCATCTTCGCACCGGTATATTCTATCTGAAAGGTCATGAGGGGGTGATGAATGAAGTTCCTAATGGTGCTGCAATCTTTGCATCCAGTTATTGGCTTAGGAACAACGACATGTGTCGAGTTTAATTACTCTTATCAATATTTTAAGACGACAATAAACGTTACATTTAAAAGATACATTTTTACGTGTGTATGATACTTGTGTTATGTAACTCTTATAGACTAACATTGGATCGACAAATGTAAGCATGATTTTCATTTGTCATGCACAAATTATTAGTCTATACATAATTATTCCAGGCGTGACATATTTTAGTATGTTTATTTTAGACGTATTATATTTTTGGCATGATTATATTTTCATTAATCTCCATTAGCTGTATCCTTAGATGTAGGATTAGTCTTGGGCTCAAGTTTTATTTATCTATATCTATATTACATTATAAAGCATTTTCACCAATTCTTGAAAAGGGTAGGACGTTGAAAGTTGAAAAATATACAAGCCTTGAAAACTAAATGTACAAGTCTTGAAAACTAAGAATCTTGACATTAAATGTGTGACGAAAAACTTAGAAATGTACAAGTCTTGAAAACTAAATGTACAAGCCTTAGAAACTAATAACCTTGACATTAAATGTGATTGGTAAAATTTGATGACTTGACAAAAATATCTTGGTCGGATTTAATGACATTAAATGTGTGATTGGTAATTGATTTGTAATATAAAATTCTTTATGACTTATAAATACAAGTTGACCCGTTTTTCGACCAGAACCGGTTGAACCTGCTGGGTCGAACCGGGTTTCAAAACATTATGTTTAATCTCCAAACCATCAAACTTTTATTATTTTTTGTTTATAACCTATAAACTTTTTTTATCACTACAATTATTTATCGCTAGGAATTTCCGCCGCTATGCGCGGGTACTCCTCTAGTATGAAATTATTCAAAAAAAAATTGGACACAGCCTTTAATGGTTCTACACTTTTATATATATATCTTTCGTGACTTGGCTCTATATATTGTTGAGAATCCATTACCAATTAATCACTTGCAATGGATATACAAGTAGAGAGTGCACCAAAACCCCATGTAGCATTCCTTGCAAGCCCTGGAATAGGCCACATAACCCCTCTTTTCGAGCTCGCCCTACGTCTTGCGACTCATTATAACTTTGAAGTCAGTTTTCTGGTAATAACCACTGCTGGCTCATCTCCTGCCCAAAACAAATACCTCAACTCCAACCAGCATCCCCATATCCATATCGTGGACCCCCCGCCTGCCGATACCTCTGATCCTAGCCAACGACGGAGCCAGTAGGGGGGCTGGCGGGTGCTTAGCCCCCCCCAACTGGCCCAACATGTCTAACTTGTAGTTTAAATTTCAGTCCGTGTTTCGTAAGTTTTTGTTCTGGCCCCTGCTAATGGTTTGTTTTGGCCCCTGCTAATGGCCGAAATCTGTTAACAAAGCTGTTGAGAGAAGATTTTACTCTGTTCCCGCGGACTCATTGGAGGAGGAACTTACAGCGGATTTTTATGAGTAAACTGGAGATGAGGACAGAAACAAGTTTGGGGATGCAGAAGTTTCGAAAAAGATAAATGAGTTTTACATTTTCTATAAGTACAGCTGTCATTTATTATAGTTATATTTAGGTCTTTAGGTTTATTTTATATGCCACATAAGCACTTTGTTAAAACTTCAATTTTAACAATTTTATTACTGTATCTTACTAGTAAAAAGTTATACACTACATTGGCAAAAAAAAATTATGCTAGTATTAGAAAAAAAAAATTGAGCACCCCCTAATACTAATTCCTGGCTCCGTCTCTGATCCTAGCTTCTTTGTTATTGTCCAAGAGTCCATACGTCCACTTCATTCTGTCTTATCAAAGATTAAACCCGCCAACACTCAAAGCTCTTATCATCGACATATTTTGCACGGGCGTGTTTGAAGTTTGTAAGGACTTATCGATTCCAGTTTATTCATTTTTCACGGCTTCGGCAGCCTTTTTAGCTTTTTCTTTGTATCTTCCAACGCTGGACGGGGAGGTGGAAGGCGAGTTTGTGGATCTGCTGGAACCGGTTAAAGTCCCCGGCTGTAATCTGATTAAAATCCAAGACTTACTCAACGAAGTACAGAACAGAAAGAGTGACGAGTACAAATGGTTTTTGTTCCATGCCAGCAGGTTATCCATGGCTAGAGGGATACCAATCAATACTTGGGAGGAGCTTGAACCGGTCTCACTCAAAGCAATAAAGAGTGAAAGGTTCTTTAATAACAACATTCCGACTCCCCCCATTTATCCCATCGGACCGCTCACTAAGAATATTGAATCTATTTCGACAAAGTACGAGAAAGAAATTATTGCATGGCTTGATAAACAAGTGCAGAACTCGGTTCTCTTTGTTGCACTTGGAAGTGGTGTTGGCTTGGGGTTTAGAACTTAGTCAGCAAAGTTTCATCATGGTCGTCCGAAAGCCGAATGATAATGCTGATGCTGCATTTTACAGCGCAGGAAGCACGACGTCAGATGACCCGAAAGTGTACTTGCCAGATGGGTTGGTGGAGAGAACAAATGGATTAGGACTGGTGGTGAATTCATGGGCACCACAGGTCAGTTTAAACCGTATATAATTTGCATATTATTCATCCGTTATTTTACTAACATATACGTATATATTAACTTCAAACTCAGATGGCAGTGCTTAACCACCCATCTACTGGTGCATTTTTATCCCATTGTGGGTGGAACTCAACTTTGGAGAGTGTTAAACA
The DNA here is from genome assembly GCA_026074375.1 of Tanacetum coccineum. Lineage (NCBI taxonomy): Eukaryota > Viridiplantae > Streptophyta > Magnoliopsida > Asterales > Asteraceae > Tanacetum > Tanacetum coccineum. The sequence continues at coordinate 2,433 of BQNB010086222.1, read as the reverse complement.
TGGCGTGCCAGTGATCGGCTGGCCAATGTATGCAGAGCAAAGGATGAACGCGACTAGCTTAAGCAATGAAGTAGGGGTGGCGGTGAAGATGCCCGTGTTAGGGGACAGAGGAGAAGCGGTGCTAGTGGGAAGGAAGGAGATAGAGCGAGTGGCGAGGATTGTTATGGAGGGTGAAGAAGGTAAAAAGATCAGGAGTACGGCTAAGGAGCTCGAAGCAAGTGGTTCGGCAACACTGAGTCGCGGTGGGTCGTCTTATGAAACACTCGCCAAAGTTACCGAGTTATGGAAACTTGATTAAAAAGTGATCAGTACAACAAGATTGCCAAAATATGCGAAGTATTTGTATTTGCTAATAGCCTGTATTGGACTAATATTTGTGAAGTATAATTGCTTCTTCTTAATAACAAGCAAGATTATCCTCGCGTTGCTGCGGGCGTAAATTTTTCGCGCGTTGTTGCGGGACGTTAATTTTTTATTTTTATTTATTTATTTATTTTTATTTGTTTTTTCGCGCGTTTTTTTATGTTTAATAGTGTAAGTTTATTTTTTCTTATTTTCAAAATGTAGTACTTTTTAAAAATATTTAAAAATATTTAAAAATATTTAAAGTAACATAGTATGTTTAAGAATCTTTGTATAAGTGATAAAACCATGGACTTTTCCAAAAAGTACTAAAATGAATATGAACATCAGTTACATATCTCATGGTGTGTAAATAGCAATCACTTTGTATGATCATGAATCACATAGAAAGCCAATTAGCAATAGCTAAAATAGACCCTAGATGAAGACGATATATAACGTACATAACATCTTTTAAATTCTCAGAGATCACATTTACATGCAAAACAAGAACTACAATTTTGTTGTGACTTTACTCTTATCATACTAAGAGCGGTGGGAACAGTGGTGCCGTTCTCAAAAAGTGATGCCACGTCAGCAAAATGCTAAACGGCACCAGAAACTGAACGGCACCATATTTGCTGGGGCATCCGTTGGCACCACTTTTCTGGTGCCGTTAGGCAATTTTTTATATTTTTTTTTTAATTATATAAAATAAAACATACATTATATAACTAAAATAAATTATTTTTTCACTATGAGGGACTAATAATGTCAACTTATATAACAATAAGGTTTAAAAAATAAATTAAAAAATAAAAATTTTTTTGGGTCGTATTCTTCCCCTGTTTCTTCCCACCATTAACACAAAACAAAAACAAAACACCACAAACACAAAAACACAGTCACACACACATAAACACATACATAAATACACACATAAACACACAACAAACACATAAAAAAAAATAGAACCGCGTGGGCTGTTAAGAAAGGCGCCAGACCGAACGGCGCGAGTACCGGAGTCGTGCGCCGTTCGTTCGGCTCGCGCCGTTCTTTGGCACAGCCGAATGGCACCACCGCTCCCCCAGCTCTTAGCGGACTGAATAATTTAAACTGCTTCTACTAACCTGCATATTCTAGACTCGAATAAGCAGGTATAATCGTTGGGGTAAAAGGCAAAGATCGATCATACCGGAATAAAATGGGAGATCGAAAAACAATGACGGGAAATCGACTTTTTATGATTCGGCAGTCGGTGACTATGAGGGGCAGCCGATCGATCACGATGAGGAGTGGATATTAATCATGTTAAGGCTTTTTTTTGTTTTAGGAGCAACAATGCAAATGAAACTGATTGAAGATCCATGGGTTTTTGACCTTTGTCTTCATGTTCTTTCTTTCTCTTTAGTTTTATGTAAAAGATAGTAATAAATACTATTATAATTTAAATATAGAGGAAAATGCAAAAATCATTCTTGTGGTTTACCAAAAAATCGTCTCACGTCCCTCGTCAATACTTCGTCCAGATTTCATCCCTCCATTATCAAATTTAGGCACCGTACGTCTCTGAGGACGAACGATGCAAATAGTTTTCATCACATGCTGGGCACGTGAGGTTAGTCGAGGGTTGTTTATGTCTATTGTTAACTTCCCTCTGACTCGTCCACATTTTATAAGAAAAAGTCAACCTAAAACATAATAAAAAACACAGTTCTCATAACACGACTTTTCATTTCCCTCTATTTTCTCTCCATTAACAAGAATAAAAAAAATTCAAAACCCCAAATACAGCATCGAATCATTGATTAAAACTAATCAAAGAATCATAATCAACTGAAATGGTGGTCGTCGAATGGAAAATCCGTGATTACGAAGATCCAGTGGATGAACATTATTGTAACTTGTAACCATTATTGTAATGTTATTTGCATAATCCATTGTTCATTTTTGTTGGAAACCCTAAATTTTACTTATTGATCAAAACCCTAATTTTGTAAATTGTTAATGACAGGTAAATATGATGAAACCTTATTTTTTCATTGAAGATTCATCATGGTGGCTTTTTCACTGAACCCCTAGGTAGGTGTT
>BQNB010086221.1:10549-28254 GCA_026074375.1 Tanacetum coccineum | reverse complement strand
TTTGGATCAACGCATCTAAAACATTTCCGGTCACTCTTTCCTTTCTTCTCATCCCTTTGTCAGAATGACTTCTTTTCTTTTCTTGGTTGCCTAACAAATTTGCCCTTTCTTCTAAAGAACTTTTTAAAGTTCCTTACAGCCATAGCATATTCTTCGTCATCACTTCTGGATGTTGAAGTTTCATCATCACTAGACTCTTTCTTAGCTTTCAAGACAATGGACTTAACTTTTTCGTTTTTGCATTTATAAATTTTGAAATCCTTTTCCATGACTACTTCATGTACTTTAAGATTGCCGATAAGCTCGTCTAGAGCTAGTGATGACAAAACTTTCGATTCTTCAATCGTCGTTACCTTTGCTCTCCATTTAGGATGTAGAGCCCTAAGAAACTTCCTAACATAGTTCTTGCTAGAGAAACCTTCATCAAGAGCTTTAAGACTAGTAATAATAGTGTTAAATCTAGCAAAACTGCTATCAATAGATTCTTCTTCAAGGATAGTGAATTGTTCATATTGTTGAACAAGAAGATCACATTTATTATCCTTTACTTGGCTGTTACCTTGTTGTGTGATTAACAACGATTGCCAAATATCTTTAGCCATTTTACACATAAAAATTCTTTCGTATTCCTTTTTAGGTAAAGCATTATAAAGAACCATTTTAGCTTCATTATTTTTAGCAAGTTTCTTTTTAAGATCATCATCTTGTTGTTCAAAAGGAACCATTTCTAAAATTTAGGTTTCTTTATTTCTAGCAGCTGGTGGAAAATCACCATTCAAGATAATATGCCAAAGATCTAAATCTTTTGCTTTTACATAAGTTTTAAATCTATTTTTCTAATAAATAAATGATCACTTTCAAAAAGAGGTGATCTTTGCATAGATTGCCCTTCTAGATATTTATCCGAATCCATAGATCGATTCAAGCTTTAATGTATAATATACGTTAAAGATCTTGGGTGACCTTGGCTTCTGATACCAATTATGGAAACTAGAAGGAGGGGGATTGAATAGTTTTTTACCATTTTAAAAATAAAACTTAGATTTTTGACTTATGTGAACTCAAAAGATATACACAAGTGTATATGATCGCGATGCAATGATTAAATAAACAATCTACGAAATATGAACAAGTAAAGATAAGAAAGATCAAACCGATGACACAATGATTTATAGTGGTTCGGCTATGAAGCTCCTCTTTGCCCTACTCCACTCCCCAAGTACCCAACTTGAGAGTTATCTTCATTATGTCAACAAGCTCCCTTTAGGCGGAGAAAACCATACACGTCGCTTATACTTTTTCCGGTACTAAGCTAAATACCGAATTCTACTTCAAGATAGAACCAATCTAACACACTATGTATTTTGTGGCCTAATTACTAACATATCATACACATATGATACACACAACACACAACACAAGATATAAAAGATGAATGATTATCACAAACGTGATGACACAACTAAACTATTAACACTTGAAGCTTGACGTCTTGTTGAGTGTTCTTCACTAAAGAGTGAAATGAGTTGATCACTTGTAATGGATTATGTAACAAGTATAATGATCAAAGAATATAAAAAATAAAAGATGTATGTGAAAAATATTTTACAAGAGTTGTCTAAAATGAAGACTTAAGGTTGCTATTTATAGGTAAACCTTTGAAATTCAAATGCTGTCCCAAACAACTGGACGATGCGACCTACGGATCCACCAACAGCTGGATCTGTGCCTTGTAATAATGGATCCGTCTGAGGAGCTGGAACAACATTTTTCATTTTGTGATTAACCCCATATCTATACAAAATATTGTTTTGTACTTATTAAAACTAGTTTAATAGATTCTTCGAGAAAAAAAAAATTATTGTCATAAAAAAAGAAAGATTTTCTAGATTTAGGAAGATTTGGAAAGATTGTTTCCACTTATGGTTAATCTTATTTTGTCTTGCATGATTAATATAACTAGCTTATAATTAATCATGTGTTAACTTAAATCATTTGATTAGAAAAGGTTTATGTAAATGATAATATTTTTCTTTGATCATTAACTATATTTAATAATGCCATATTTATACCTTAAGTGATTTGTCGGCGTCAAGTAAACTTTCGACTAAATAACTTGTTTACATAAACTTTTACGTAGTATGACATTATATTTGTTATTATCAAAACATGAAGATTATTAAATATAAATTTCATTTTTGCGCGAATATTTGTATAAACATTTGTCAATTTGAAAAAGATAACATTGTTATTATCACATTAAAATGCTTAAAATCAGATTGATAGACTTTTACTAGGTTTTGTAGCTAAGAATTTATGTAAGAAAGACGTTTCTTGGATTTTACAAAAGTAGAGGTTATTTGGAATTTACGAAAGGAGGTTTCGTAAATTGGAAGCTTTCGGTAACCGTTTGGTTTTGTAAACAGTGAAAGCTTTCGTAGAACTGTGGTTTTGTAAACAAGAGGTTCATATCAAATACTTGGTTTTGGTTTCGTACTTCAAGCTTACGTATCACAGGTTTCGTACTATAAGCTTACGTATCACTGGTTTCATAAGGAAGGTTTCGTAACATAGTTTCTTAACTGAAGGTTTCGTATTACAGTTGAGGTTTTGTAAAGACTTGGTTTCGTAACATTGTATTCATAGTTGGAAGGTTTTGTATCTCATTGGAAAAGGTTTCTTAACACGGTTTTGGGGTTTCGTAAACTATTTTAGAGGTTTTGTAACAGTCACTGGGTTTTGTAATACAGTTTTAGAGGTTTCGTAACACAATTGGTGGGTTTCGTAACACTGTTTCATAGGTTTCGTATCTCATACTTCCGGTTTTGTAACACAGATTAAGAGGTTTCGTATCTTCTAATTTTGGATAATTTAGATTTCATAACAAGGCTTAAGTGTTACTTAAACTTTTGTAACAAATCAAGGTTTTGTTTCTTTAAAATTACTTCATTGTAATATAAGACAATGTTGTTATTGCTTGTTAACTTCACGATTATAAGACTTTATCTCCAAAATGATCTAAGTTTGCATTGTAATCATTTGATATAACATGTCTACTTCAAACAATTCCAATCAACAAACTTTAGCAGATTGGGGAGCTAATGAAAGACCTTCAATGCTTGAAAGAGGGAATTATATTCCATGGGAAAGTAGATTCAAAAGATTTTTTGATAATAAACTTGAAGAAGGGGAATGAATGTGAAATTCAATTCAAAATGGACCTTATGTGAGGCCAATGATTCCTCTAGATGGTACTAAGAACATAAACGGTACTATGAAACAAATACTTGAACAGTTGTCCAAAATGACTTAGGGTAACAAGAAGCAATACATTGCTGATGTGAAAGTCAAGAATTATCTTCTTCAAGTAATACCAAATGATATATACAATTCAGTGGATGCATGTAAAAATGCTTAGGAAATGTGGGAACGAATTAAGAGGCTGATGTTTGGTTCTGATGTTACTAGCCATGTAAGACACTCGCGTCTTATGGATGAGTTTGACGAATTTACAGCAAAAGAAGGAGAATCGTTAGAATCCGTGTATGAAAGATTGACAACGCTTGTGAATATTATGGATCGCAATAATGTTCGTCCTATTTTAGTGTCGATCAACACCAAGTTTCTCAATTGTTTACAACCCGAATGGAGCAAATATGTCACCATGGTTCATCACAATCAAACTAGGGAGACAATTTCTTATGATATGTTGTTTGATTCTTTAGTACAATTCGAACCACATATTTTAGCATCCAAAGCAAAGAAAGCTGCCAAGAATCATGATCCATTAGCCCTTATTGCTCATTCTAATGCTTCTTTATCACAATCTCATACAAATTCTTCTTGTTCACCACAACCATACTATGTCACACATCCTTCATCAGTTGTTGACTACGAAGATGAATATCAAGGGGAGTTACAAGGGGATTCTCAAGAGGACAAGCTTACAACTGCCATGATGTTATTAGCTTGAGCAATCACTCAAAAGTTCTCCACACCTACCAATAATCGTCTTCGTACTTCATCAAACACAAGGAATCAAGCCGTGATTCGGGATGGTCGAGTTCACATACAAACCAAGAATTCAGGTTATGGTGGCAATGCTGATAAGAATACAGGAAGACAAAGCAGGAATAAAGCATTTAATGCAAGAAATGGAAATGATGACAGCAATCAGATTATTCTGCGTATTTGTCAGAAACCAAGAGTTCGTGATGCCAAGTATTTCAGAGAACAAATGTTGTTAGCTATGAAAGATGAAGCCGGAAGAAACCTCAACTACGAATAAAATGACTTCATGCTTAACACTTCATATGGTGAAGAAACTATGGAAGAGTTAACTGCTGCAGTTATGTTAATGGCTCGAATTCAACCAACTGATGGTAATGCTGAGATTATGCCATCATATGATGCAAAGGCTATTAGTGAGGTAAATGCTTCATCTAAGGTTCATGAACAAATGCGTCATGAGATACATAAAACTATTATTCAAACATCTAGTCATGATCAAATTGATTCAAATATCATATTTGATGATCCATATGTGGAAAGTAATGGTGGCACGTCTGACCATGATTCAAATGATTATGACGAATATCATAAAATTCAAATGCTAGCATATGATGTTCAAAGAGAAGCTGAAAATCAAAAAATAATTTAAACAATGAGCTTAAAAAGCAAAAGAAGTTGCTACAAAAGGAGCATGAGACGTTTAAGGATCAGTGGTCAAATTGTTTGAGTACAAAAACTTCAATGTTCAAAAAATAAAGAAACTTGTGAAGAGTTTGGAATTTTGAATTAAGGAATTATTAAGAACACCATTGAGAGACTTTTGAAATAAAAAGATATACATTGAAAGTGATTTTTTCAAAATCGAAAATAAAAAGATAATAATTCAACATGAAACTCAATATCTAAAAAAGCTTTTAAAAGTACGAGAATAATCGTTATCATGAAGATATTTGTGATTCTCGAAGAAAAACTAAGTCGTCATGATCAATTTTTTTATAAAATATTGGGTCAAATAATTCCAAACAGATTTATAAAAAATTCACATGCATGAAAAGATAAACCAATAAAGTTTATGATCCTTTTTTCTTAAAGCTAGGTTGGGGTTACAAGAATCCTGAACTTCTCAATAAGGCCATTGCAGCACAACCAAAAATGTATGATGGTGAAAAGATTCATAGTACAAAATTAGTATTTAATTCACCTTATAAGAGTAAACTTTAGAAAAGGGGAATGAAAGTCAAATTGAAAATGAAAACAAAATGGTTCAAATTAACTATGCAAATTAAATTTGCATTATGAAACATTTGTACCACAACAAGACTTTTCTAATGAACAAACATATTTTTCAATTCCTTCTACGTTCTACTCATGATTCTGAGTCAAAAGCAGCACATCGTATTTAACCAATTCAAAAAATGCCTAAAGAGATTAATATAGTTAAAAATTGTTTGACAACACTAGGTGTGTAATTAATGGTTTTACGAACAATGATTGATATTACTCTTTAGAAGGGACCGAACACGAAGAAGGATGCTGATAGTTCAAAATTCAGTAAAATAGTTTTATAAAACTAAATCTGAAGAAATTGCCCGTTGTCTTCTTCTTTATCAAAGAATTTGAAAGAACTTAAAGTAGAACTCATTGAAGAAGTACAAGAAATGTTAAATATTTTTGAATCAATGAAACAGAAAGTTGATGAAAAATCTTCAAAATAAAATATTCTTCAAACTGAGATCGATCGACTTTTAGAAGTATCTTTGACAAGTGAAATCCGAGATCGTGTGTTGCTTTCTATTGAAAAACAGAAAAATGAGCTGCTAAAAGATGAACTTGCTAAAAGTTCAAGTGATTCCAAAGATATCTAAGCCAATTTACTCAAAAGAATCAAAATTCTTGAAAATGATTTTAAGCGATCACAAGCTCAAAGTATTGATTTTGAACTCAAATTACAACATCAAAAAGAGAAAATGGCTTGTGACGTCTCTTGGAAGTCAAAGTTGTCAACATTAAATGATGAGAACGTGTTGCTAAAAACTCAAGTGGATTCTGTTGTTAAAGAAAGAGAAAATGTCAAACTTGAATATCAAAAGCTTTTCAATTCAATAAAAGCAACACAGACTCAACATCAAAAAGAGCTTGATGAGTTGATTGAACATGTTTATCAAAAGACACATGCTTATGCTGATGTGCGTGCTTAGAATCAAGATCTTTTAACAACAATATCTGAACTCAAGAATAAGCTTAAAACTGTTGACAAGGGAAAGAATGTTGATCCCAATCCTTGATCAATTCCTTAGGTTGTCTAAGGTTAAATTACCTTGGATAAATCCAAAATAACTTGTTGTAGAAACTTTGTATATAACTAAAGTGTATGCGGAATCTACACCTTAATACCTAGAAGTATTATGAATAAAACAATAATCGTATAAACAAAGATATAACCAAATGCTCCAATATTATTAGATCAATAATACAAGTACTCTTCACTAGTACTAGGGTTTACAACCTTGAAGCTTTTCTGAATCGACTTGACAACTATGAAAACTTGTGAGCTTATACCTCAACTAATGCCCTAGGACCTCCTTTTATAGACTAAGGAGTCCTAGTCGGCTTACAATACATTCCAAAGATATCATAATCTTTTCTAAACATAAATACATTATGTATATCTTGTACATAAATATCTCAATACTTATCTTCACAAGTATTCTTGTTTCTCAAAACTATCATTTATCTTTTAAATACGTTTTATACCTTATATAAAGTAGTAATATTAGCAGTTGTAATCAGCACATAAAACTTTTTGTTACTTGCAGAATAATAAAATCATAGATTTGTTGTAAAATTAGTACTAGTAGTACTTAATATTACTCAACAGTATTAACTTGTACTAGCTGTCTTAACCATTAGATTGCAGCAATAACTTACTTGGCTTATATTTAGTCTTCAACTCTGGAGCAGTCTAAAAAGTTCTTCTTGATCAGAGTCTCTACACAGGCTCTGATACCACTTGTAGGATCGATATTCCTTAATATAATAAGCCTTTAACCTGTAAAGGATGTTACCTCCTTGAATAAATCCAAGTTAGTAGCAATGAAACACTGATATAATATTGTTAACTATGCGGAAACTAGTTAACAATATCAAGAAGAACACTCAATAGTTTCTCAAACGATTTCTATTATAAACCTTTGAATCTGCCTAAGTTGCAGATCCCTAAATACAATACTAATGACTTGTGTGTTTTTGTTATCTGTGTCTCTAATGCCTTCCTAGGGATCCTTTTATAGACATAAGGATAACCACTAGTAGGTGTACAGTCCCTGACTAACACGAATACTAAATGATACTTATCACTAATAACTATTACAAGATAAATACTAACATAACCGTTTAACCTTTACAGTTCCTATAACTAAGACAGTACTTTGACTTATAATTAATTATCTTTGACCAAATTAATTATCTTTGATCAAATCATTATCTTTGACCAAATATGAGAGAATCTTCCAATTCTTATCTTTTGAAGATTTCTTTGAATATACTGGCAGTACTTTGACTCTCCTTTAATATGAAGGCAGTACTTTAAATGTACTGACAGTACTTTGACTTTCAGACTTGTATTTCCCAACAGTACTAAATTATACTAACAGTAGTAACTAGCAGTGGTAACTTTATACTACCAGTACTAACTACTTAGCATAACTTCCATTATGTACCTAAGCAATAGTAACTCTAAGAATCCTTAAAGTCTTTTAAGTCTCAACAATCCTCCCCTAAACATGATGTTCATCTTCTGAATCTTCAAGTTTCTTCATTAAAAGTATTCATCATACTCAGGAGGATACATTCAAACCTTTTTATTGACCACTTTGCTGTTTTACCATAAGCTTGAGCAGTTGATAGCACATCTCATTCCAATGATCAGTTTGAAGTTTCTTGTTAAGCATATTTGTGATTGTAATTGGTGTGAGGGGGTATCTCTTTTCAACTAACATAAAGATGTAGACATTTCCAAACCTTACAAAGTGCACTCCACATGAATCAAACAAATTCCAAATGGTCACCTTGTATCCTTATAGATTTCCCTATACATCACTCTTTATGTCTGGTTCAAACATGACATTCAAATCACCCCACAACACTCTTTCATATTCATCTTTAGGTCTTAAATCATCATGCTTTGTTTTGACTAACTTCCAAAGAGTCTGCAAATCTTCTCTGCCAATACCCTGAAGCAGTCTAATCATTGAAGAATATCTCTTGGAACTTCCATATGCTCTTATCAACTGATAATGTGCCATCATTTCTTCTTTAAGAAGCTTGTAATCAACAATCACTGGTGGTTTGGTAGCAAGTGGTATAGCATCAATTGCTATATCATCATCCTTTTTAATCATTAAATGCTTTTTCAATTCAATTGTATCATCTGCTTCCACTTCTTCATGCTCATCAGTTTCTTTATCATCCTCCAGTTTTTGTCTCTTTGGAGATTCTTGTTGTTGCTCTTTTCCTGCCCTTTTCTTACCAAGAATCTTTTTTCTGCTGCCTTTAGCTTTCTCCTCACTACCTTCTACCTTCTTTTCATTGCTTTCTTGTGCCTCTGAACTCATAGCCACAAAGGTATTTACCCTCTTCATCTCTTTGTCAAACATACTTTCTTGAATTTCATCAAAGCTCTTTCCCATTAACTGTTTGTGTTTGTATCCACCCATGTGCTTAAGATAGGTAGACATTTGACTTCTCTTTTTTTGCTGGTAGGAGGTCCGCTTACTCTTTCTTGTCTCTTAGTGTAGCAAAATGTTTTCTTCTTTTCTCTATTAGTTCCACAAACAATTTTACCTTCTCTTCATCTGTCAACTCCTCCCTTTCTCTTGTTTGGAGTCTCTCAGTCAGCAATCTATCAGCCTCTATCATAGCTTGTGTATTTCCCATGATTCAATCAAAGCTATGTTTGCTTCTTCTTGCATATTGCTTTCAAAGCCTTTCTTCTTTCTTGCCAAATCTTCCATCAAGATCGCAACCTTATATCTTTTCTTTGTCAAAGGTCTTTTTAGGCTCTTGCATGATCCCCTTTTCCCTTTTTTCTTTGATTGAGTGGGTTGTGTGACAGAAACTGTTGGTTTAGATACCTGCTTTTACAGATCATGTAGACAAACAATTCCCTTTATCTTAGGTTTGGCTGCCTTGATTTCCATTAAAGTCTGAGCCAAAGTTTCTTCAACAGTTGTAGGAATTGTAGGAACAACACTATCTTCAACACCAGAAGTAGTAATTGCTTCACTAGTCTTTGTACTTTGTTCTTCTTTCTCAACAGTTGTAACATCCACAAATACCTCATCATCATCCATAACTCCAGTATCAAACATTAAGTCTTCATCCTGCCTTTCTTGAGTTTCATTAACTAGAGGTACCTCAGCATCTGCATCAATATCTTTAATTCTCCTCCCCTGTTTGGATGCATCCTCTTGAGCACCCAAACTATCATTAGAGGATTCAATTCTTCTAATCTTCTAAGCTATGTGGTTCTAAATTTTCTCCTCTTTTCAAGCTTATCAACCCTTTTCTTGAGACTAGCAATCTCAATATCTTGATCAGATTTAGCCTTTTCCAAGTCAAGAATCTATTTTTGCAATTGGGTACATAAAACCATCAAATCATTAAGTTTCATGTTATCCTCACTACTGGGTAGTGGATCATTGGAAGGTGTGGGTACACTTTCCGCATGCTCTGTCTCATCATGAGCAACTTCTGCTTCCTTCCTCTGATTTCTCTTGGACTTTTGTTTCTTCTTGGGTTGAGAGGACGTATATGGTTGATCAACAATAGGTATTTGAGTGGAATCAGTTGGATGGTCTAAATCCTCACCCACTTCTTCACAAGCTTGAACCATCATAGTATCAAATAAAGGTGTTATTTTCCTAGAAAAATCCTTTCCAACTCTCTTTATGTTAGCAAAAAATTTCTTTGTGTGGGAGGGATTAACATGAATCTTCTTGTGATGTGACATGTCTCCAAGCTGTTGATTGATGAAAACTTGTAGAAATCATGGATACAGCAGAAATTTAACCCCTCCATCTAAGTGTTTTACCATAGCATCAAAAATGTACTTAGACAGATTAAATTTTTGGTTAGTTGCCAAGCATATGATCAAAGAAGCCATTGTACTACTGAATTCATTCCTTGTAGTGGATTTGGCACTAAGGAATTATGTAATGGTATGAATGAAGAACTTCCATTGCAGAAAAAGAAAGCTTTATAAAATGTAAGATTTTGAGAAGGTTTTTCATACCCCATCTTTGCCAGTTCTTCAAAAATTGTAGTAGTTGGCAAACAATCAGTACCTTCTGCATCTTCCAAGTGAAGATCACTTCTAATGCTTGACTCCATGATGATCATCTTCTTCTTATCAATTAGGGCTTGTAACTGACGTACTCCGTTAACCATCTTGACATTTGTTGTTGCCCAAAACTGTTGAATACAAGATGTGTAGATAATTGGATTGACTGTTAAAGCATAATGAACAGAACTTGCTTTTAGGAAATCAATAATCTCTGCAAACCCATCACTTTCTACAGGGTTTTCAAAAACGCACTACATTGTGCTTTCAGCAAACTTAAGGGCTTAACTAATGATGATTTGATGATCAAAGAATGAAAATTAAAGTTAGGTTTATGGATACAGAGTGTTTGAAATGATTTAAATCGAATAAGAATTAAATAATCCCTGAAATCGAAGTATTTATAAAATCACCCTCTAACGGCACAGACTTGAACTGACAAGCACTGAATTAATGCATAACACATTACCTTAACAACCGACAGCAGTAAGTTAAACCTGGCAGCATAAACAAATACGGGCAGCACTAATTGATGCCTAACAGCATTAACTTAAGCTTAGCAGCATTAAGTTGAAGCTGAGCAGCATTAATTTTAATACCCATATTACCCAAATTTCATGTGCCAAAATGCAATTATTTCATCATCAAATTTTGATTGCACACAAGCGCCTTACGTTTTTATACTGCACAAGTAATCTCTCAATCCTTTTGCTCAACTATAATCCACTCATTTCTGTTTTTATGCACACACCTCTCTTTCTATTTTTAAGCTCACTTAATCTCTCATTTCTTTTGGCTCACCAAAACACTCTTTCTGTTTTTATATCACAAATCTCTCTATTCTTTTGAGCTCACCAATGCAGACAGTTTTGTACAATGTGTCATCAATTCCATAAGTTACATACTGTCCTACCCACTTCCAAATGTGTTAACTTTTGATAGAGGTGGATCATTGGACTATTTAGATGTAGTCTTAAACCTAGTTTGAGCATCTACATCCCCCAATATGGTATCTTGACACCTAGGACCACTACCTGAACCAATTCTCTAAGGACTTGATCCATTAAGTGTTGCCATGGATTGGGTCTTATTTGATGTTACCACTGTCCTGCTCTGCTTCTAAGCTAGAAACAGTAGTGGCAGCCCTTTCCATTCTGTCACCCAACTCCTTATGGACAGCCTCATCACCAACCTTTACAAGGGGACAACTAGACTGAGGTACCTTAGTGTCCCGACCTCTTTTGACATGCCTAGATAATTTTGATTCTGTTAACAATCTTTTGATATAACATATCCTTTCATCCATTTTTGACTGCATATTGACATAATAGGCCTCCCCTCAAACAATGCTTCAAGGGATAAGAATTTGCTCAACAGTTATAACTTTGGCGCCCAGCAGTAGTAACTTTTGCCTAACAGTAGTAATTTTTTGCCTAGTAGTAGTAAGAGATATATAACAATATTAACTCTGTCTTTAATGATTATATAACAACATGCCTCTATTCATCACAAGAACACTAGAAAAGACTAGATAGACATGTGAGAATTCATGAGAATCTATATTTATGCATAACCTATGAAGAAAAGTTAAAAACTATGATCCAAGATCATTAACTTCCTCTCAAACATTACTTCAAAGGTAAAGCGTTCAACAACAGGTATTCAATACGCTTTACCTACAGATGTTAGTCCATAGCCAAAAGTACATAATCCAAAGTATTTTCTTCTTGACAGTATTAAGTATGACTAGTAGATTTAACAAGCATTCTTAAGTATAACTAGTAGTACTAATTATACTTGACAAGACTAACAGTACTAATCCTTTACAAAACTTTTGCAAAAACATAAAGAGATATAGACATTAAGGATTAAGCATTCCAATACTTGAGACCAAGTACTGAAACCTTCCAGCATCAAAACCTTTTGTCAGAAGATTTGCAACATTATAATCAGTATGAATTTTAACCATTTGTACTAACTTTTTAGCATTACAATCTCTTATAAAATGATGTCTAATCTCTATATGTTTTGTTTTAGAATGTTGAACAGGATTTTTAATAATGCAGATAGTACTGTTATTGTCAATATTAATGACGGTATTCATGAAATTATACCCATAATCCAGCAATTGATTTTGAATCCATAGTACTTGTCCACAACAACTAGCAACAGCCATATATTCAACTTCAGTTGTAGAAGTGGCAACCATAGTTTGCTTCTTACACTGCCAAGATATCAACCTGTTTCCCAAAAACTGACAACCTCCAGTAGTAAACTTCCTATCTTGAGTTGCTCTAGCATAGTCACTATCAGTATAAGCAACTAGTTCAAATGGAGAATCCTTAGAATACCAAAGGCCTAAAATTGGTTTGCCTTTTAAATATCTAAAAATTATCTTTACAGCTAAGAGATGTGATGTCTTTGGTGTAACTTGAAATCTGGCACATGCACATACTGCAAACATGATATCTGGCCTAGATGTTGTGAGATACATTAAAGACCCAATCATAGATCTATAGAGATGTACATCAACATCATTAGCATCTCCATCTTTGACTAAAGGCTTTTCCAAATAAACTGGAGTTGAAGCAGACTTCACATCAGTGTAGTTGAATTTCTTCAAAATCTCAGCTACATATTTATCCTGACTGATAAATATTCCATCTTCCTTCTACTGTACTTGTAATCTTAGAAAGAAAGTAAGTTCTCCCATAGAACTCATCTAAAAATTATCCTTCATAAGCTTCTCAAATCCAGTACATAACTCCTTGTTTGTAGAGCCAAAGATAATGTCATCAACATAGATCTGTACAAGCAAAATATCTTGTTAGGAATTATTCATTCCTGACTTAGTACCGCTAGTTATAATACTTAGTACCATTAGTTGTAATTAGTACTGATAGTACAAAGTGTTAAGTACTGACATCCGTTAGTTATGTACGCATTAGTACGTAAAAATAGTTAGTACCTGTTTATTAGATAGGCATGAGATATCTGAGGAAAGGATATGCATTGATCTTTATACGCGTTTTGACAAACCTTAGGTTTTTCCTTAGTCTATAAAAGGATCCATTAGGCATCGTTATACAGATATATAGTTCTACACAGATCATAGAGATCGAATATGTAATCCATAGCTGGTACTCTGTAACCCTAGGCAGATTTTTAAATTAATATAAAAGTTCTTGATTGTGATATTCAATATAGTTGCTTCATAGCATTATTGATTAGATTTCACCGGCATAACCAATAGTGTTTTACTCAGTGTTTTTCATTATTGTTTGCTTGTAGAATGTATCTAAAGGAGCAAACTCGTTACTAAGCTGAAAGTTAAAGATCTATTCAGTAAAGCACCGATCCAACAAGTGGATCCAGAGCTTGTGATGAAACTACTAAAATACAGAAGAACTCAATTGTACGATGGCAAGAACAAGACTTTTCCTCCACCCACAATCACTGCAATGAAGATCCCCATCATTAGGAAGGGAGATTAACATATTTGGATCATGAAGAATGCGACTATATATCTTCATACAACCATAATCTATGGATGTTATTGTCAAGGAGATCTAGAAGAAGATCCTGCACCACACCAGAGATAACATCTGTACCTCCTACTCCTAAGACTGCCAAACAACTGGTTGCTAGAAGGAATCAGGAAAGAGTTAAAAGCATCTTGCTTTTAGCAATACCTGATGAATACCTCCTTAAGTTTCACAATGTTACAGATGCTAAATCACTATAGGAGGCAATCAAATTGAGGTTTAGTGGTAATGTAAAATCCAAGAAGATGTAGAAAAATGTTCCAAAACATCAGTTTGAAAATTTTTCTACTACATCAAATGAAAGCTTAGACAAAGCTTATGATAGATTCCAAAAACTGATAAGTCAATTGGAGGTTCATGGTGCTCCAATATCAAAGGAAGATATCAACCAGAAGTTCCTTAGAAGTCTTCCTTCTTTATGGAATCAGATTGCCCTCATCATGAGAAATAAGCCAGACATTGATGAGGTTGATATTGATGACCTTTACAACAATCATTGGGTGTATGAAGATGAGTTGAAAAGGTCTTCAGGTTCCAACTCTGCTTCTCAGAATTTGGCTTTTCTCTCCTCTGAGAATACTGGCGGTACTAATGAAGTTAATACTACCAGTGGAGATTTTAGGGTTAGTACTGCTGGTGGAATTAATCAAGTTTCATCTACTTTATGTGCTCATGATGTAGCTTACTCCTTCCTTGCACAACCAAAAACTAGTCCTCAACTTGAGAATGAGAATTTTTAGCAGATGGATGGAGATGACTTAGAGGAATTGGATCTTCGATGGCAGGTGGCTATGTTGACTGTCAGAGTAAAGAAGTTTTCAAAGAAAAATGACCTGTTTCTCTTGATAAGTCAAAGATTGAGTGCTACAACTGTCACAGAAAAGGGCATTTTGCTAGAGAATGCAGATCTGGAAGGAATCAAGGGAGAAGATCTTATGGTGACAATGGCAGGAGCAAAGCACCAACTAATGAATCTTTATCACATGCACTGATGGCTTAAGATGGTCTAGGAGGCTATGACTGGAGCAATGATTTTGAAGTAGAACCAGTTAACTATGCTTTGATGGCAATCTCCTCTTCAAGCTCATCAAGTTCTTCTGACAGTGAGGTAAAAAATATTCTAAACAATTTCTTAAATCATTTAAAACTCTTCAAAAGAACTATGATACTGAAAGAGAAAAACATAAAAAAGCAAAACTAGAAATCAGGGGTTATGAGATAGCCTTAGAGTCACTAGAATCTAGGATTCTTGGACATGAAAAGAATGCATTGGCTTGGGGTGAGAAATATGAATTTCAAAATTATGAGCTTAATGTAGAGAAATAAAAATTAACAACTTAAATCTGGAATTAGATAAGGTTGTTAAGGAAAGAGATGAGTTAAAAGATAAGATTTGTTAGAAATAAAGAAATGTTCTACTGGTAAGAACTATTATAAAGTGCAGAGACTAAATATGTTAAGTAAGGAAAGTTTAGTCAACAAGCTAACCAAGGGCTATAGATAGTAATTTATGCCATGGTTTGATGTAACAACTTCATTTAATCAAAAGGCAAGTTAGGTAATTCTCTCTCTAAACACACACACTAATTACACCTTAATCTCCACACACTAATCATCAATCAAGATCAATTGATTAATATGTGGTATCAAGAGCCAATGATTGCGGATTAATGCTTATTTTAGTGTTTGATTGTGTTTGTGAGATTGAGATTTTGCTTATTTGTGCTTATTTATGCTTATTACGTTTCTGAGCTTATTAGAGTGCTTATTCATTCATATCAGTTTCTAGTTGCTTAATACAGTTTTTGATTATTAATGTCAAATTTGCTGATTATTGATTTTTAGGTCAAATTTTCTAGTCAAACTGAATATTTTTCTGGTCAACGGTCAAAAACGGTTATTTTTTTTCTGCTTTCAAAATGCGTTTTCCATTAACACCTTTTTTCTGTACAACATTTTACAATCATTTTTTTTGAACAAGTTTGATAGTATTGCAGTCAACGCGTTTTTAGATTCACACATTTTTTTAGTATAGTTTCTAGCAGATTCACCCAAGCGAACCTTGGGTTTGAATTGCTCAGGTAAACCTTGACAATCGGTTATATCCAAACCATACACCGATCTAACTTTGAAGACAACCGATCGAGACAACCGAACGAGACAACCGATCTATCATATCTATCGAGACAACCGAACGAGAAAACTGATTGAAACAACCGAACGAGTCAACCGATCTAGATCACCGATCGAGACAACCGATCTAACCATTTTTCAAAACAAAACTATACAATTTTTAAAAAAAATCAGATCTAAACGCATAACACAAGTCATCACAGATCTTAAATCAATACAGCAAAAACACAAATCATATTATCAACGATCTCAGTTTGTTCACGTTTGGTTCCAACCTTCAAAGATTATATGATTGTGAACAAAATCTCATCATAGATCTATTTTGAAGTTTACGCTACTTTTTAATATCCGAAAATTTTAAAGAGAAACAAAACAAATAGGTTTCATCTCTTCTTTTATTTCGATTCATAAAAAAAAGAAAAAAAAAGAAATCAAAACGAAAAGAAGTCAAGATCTCAGATTCGTGTTACTTATAATCCACAATCTTTAAAAGATTAAACACGTTTTCTTTATAGATCTTTGTGAAGCTTTAACTTCTTTTAATTTTCGAAAGTCAAAAGTAAGATCAAAATAAGAGTGCTTTAATCTTCTTTTCATTCGATTTTAATAAACACGTCATCAAAACAAAAGAAGAAAACCTACCCGATTCTTCTATCAAGATCTTGAAGTCGTATTCATTAAAGGGGAGTTTCGGTCTTGTGTGCTTTGGTTACCATCATGAAAGAACCGCTTTTTGGTTAACGTTTTGTTCTTTGTGGATGAGATAAGAAGTTGCTGTGATAGATAAGAAAAACAAAGAGGCGTATTTGTTTAACAAATGAGTTTTTAGGGTTTGTGAAAAGTAAGTGATATATATCATGTTTTGTAGGGTTAGGGTACGTGTGGATGTAAATTGGGTTGGGTATACCGAATTTTTTTTACTACATGGGCTGATATTGTGTTAAAGTTTGTCTTGGGCTGAAAACTTTGCAATATATTATCTCAGTTTGTTTTCCAAAGTGAATGATACTTGTAATCAAATCTCGTGTGAAAGTGTAAAAATTGTATAAAAAAAAAGAAGTTCAAATCGAGTTGATTGTAATTGCGTGACGTTAATTCAAGATTGAACATGGGCTTGTAAATTTGTATCTGTTAATTAGGCGTGTGATATAGAACTAGGATTAGTATCATTTTCTTTAGTTGAATTTTTAGTATAATTTTTGGTGTACGCTTTTTAAAATCGCGGGTTGATAATTCGAAATTGATTATAATTTTAGAGATTTTTTTGTCTACTTTTTTAATTGAGCTTAAATAATTTTTTAGATTGAATCTGTTAGATATTTTTTTAGTCTACGGATTTTGTAATTGAGAATTAAATAATTTTTGTTTGCGCAAGTTAGTTAGTTTGAAGTGATTAATTGAGCGCGCTTGTCGGATTATTCGTTGAGCATCGGATTTTTGTTCGAGACAAGATGAGTCGAGACGTAATTATAGTTGGTTCGACAATGCGGATTCCGTGGTTATATCAGGGTGAATACTCTCAGTGGCGTAAACGGTTTATGAACTATCTTGAAGAGCAAACGGATGGTGAAGCAATGATTAATTCTATTCAGAATGGTGATCACCCATTGCCTGTTATTGCTCAAGTGTCACTTGTTGGAACCGCACCAAATGCACCTCCTACTCTTAAGGATCCC
>BQNB010086220.1:0-28254 GCA_026074375.1 Tanacetum coccineum | reverse complement strand
AATAGTTTGCAATTACTTCAGATTGCAACCTGTGTCGCTGTCGAGGCATGGATTACTTAAAATCCATACATTATGGGTGTGCGCGTAAAGGGCCAAAAATGTATATGGTTATAATGCTTAGGGACCTTAATACAAATTGCTACATGTCTCCTAGTTTTTTTAATCAACAGGGACTAAATCTGCCAAGACTCAAACTTTGGACAACCTTAGGAATGCTTAAACATGAAAAGAAAAGAAGATAGAAACCACAGGGACTGAATCTGCCAATTTCAAAAGTTAGAGTATAAAAGGAGGCGGCGGGTTGCCTGTTTTGCTAGGTAGCGGTTTGTTTATTTTTATTAGTTTAATGTTTTCAAGGAAACCGCCTCTCAACGGCGGTTTGGTTGAATTTATTAGATTTAATAAAATATTCATCCCGCTGTTTCGCGATTTATTTTACTGCGGCGGGTTGTTTCACGGCGGGTTGCTTCACGGCGGGTTGCTTTATACTTTTTAATATTTTATTTGTACAGGTAATCCGCTGCCCCGCGGCGGTTTGGTGAATTATTTTAATAATATTAAAATACACCATCCGCCATTTCAATTTTTTCAAATATGACAGCGGTTTGGTTAATATTATTATAATAATCATGGCGGGTTAGTGCCTTTCCTCGTGGCAGTTTGCTCAATTCTCCTCACGGCGGGTTGGCATTTTGCTTCACGGCGGTTTAGGCTAATTTTCATTAATTTGGCCCATTAAGCCCGATAATCTTTAAAGGCCCTCTCCAATGACCCAATTACATATCCATTTACCTTTCTGGGTTAATATAACATGAAATAGTATCTGTTGTCCAATCCTGTAACTCGTGGCCTAAAGTGTTGCATTTTCATCAAAACTGTGATGAATCTACCTTCATCAGTCGAGGCATGTCATGTCAATGTCAACCTTCCTCTCTAACATCGTTTCTCTGCCATGCATGTTTCCTTTGTTAATTATTCTTATGCAGAATACGATGGCAGAGCAAAATGTTCCCGCTCAAGCACCAACAAGAACAGATGAGCAGATTGTACCTCGCTCTCAATGGTTACAAATCAGGAAAAGCAATCTTCTTTTTGATGCTCAGAAGATACAGAAGAACCCCATCTTTCAGATATCTGTGGACATCTTGCGTAACACCAACTTCTTTAGAGCGTTCTCTGCCTCTGCTAGTGTTCATGCCGTCTACATTCAGCAGTTCTGGAACTCTATGAAGTATGACGAGAAGACTAGGGTTTATTGCTGTCAAGTTGATGAACAATGGTTCAATCTAAGTGCTGAACTTTTTAGAAAGGCCTTAGATATTACTCCTGTCGACCCAGCTCACCCATTTGAGTTACCTCCGACTGGTGACACGGTGATTGATTTTGTAAATCAGCTGGGGTACCCTGAACCTGTAGAATTTGTCTCCAATATACGTGTGAATTATGTATATCAGCCATGGAGAGCAATTCTAACACTGATTAACCAGTGCTTAACCGGAAAGACATCTGGTATTGACAAACCAAGACACCCAGTGCTACAAATGTTGTGGGGCATCGTCACTCGAACTAATGTTGATCATGCAGAACTGTTATGGGAAGAGTTTACTCAAGGGATTCAGACGTTCTTCTCACACAAGGCAAGTCATAAAGCCAGTCTGAAAGACCCTAAGAAGAAAGCAGTTCCTCTCCTCATTCCTTACGGGCGGTTTACTAAGATGATTATCTACTATCTGGGGAGCACCAGTGATGTACATAAAAGACCTGAGTCTCCTTGTCATCTTCCAGGAGATGACTTTCTGCTAGGTAATCTCAAGTTTATCTCGAAAGGTGAAACAAGTGAAGTGTTTGGAATGGCGATTCCCAAACAATTGATTACTCAAGCCATTCAACAATCTTCGTACTATCCAAAGTATCTGGAAATGGTTGCTAAGAATACGAAGAAAACACCACAGGATAGTGCAAGCAAGCAACCTGAACCTGCAACAAAGCGTGCTCCACCCAAGAAGCCCACAACTACTACTCCTGTCAAACCAACCAAGCCACCTTCATCCAAACAACCTAAGTCTCCGACAAAGAAACCTTCTAAGCGTAAGCCTCCACAGAAAGTTAGAAAAGGAAAGCCTTCTTTCCAACTTGTTGATGAAGATGATGAAGCTCAACAAGAACCTGTTCCTCAAGGAGAAGGTGATGATCCTGCTCTCGAACTGGCCAAGAAGATGAGTTTGGATGCGCATCAAGAAAAGGGAGAAGGTGAAGGTGCTGATGCTGACATAGAACGAGCAATTAAGCTTAGCTTGGATCCTTCCTTTCTGCCACAAGGTCAGGCACCTGTTGGAGGAGTAGCGATCAGGGATCCAGTATCTGAAACAACTCCCAAACTACCTGAAGTAGTGGGCAAGGGTAAGGCTATTGTAACCGAAGAACAAGTAGCTCATTCCCTGATCGATCTGTCAAAGAAGAAAAGTACTACGGATCAGTTTATCCTTGTTAGGCGTGATCAAGCACCTCATGATTCGACAACTGGACCCTCTTCTCAACCTGAAGATGATACATCAGAGAAAGTGGTCCATGAATCTTCATCAACAACTGATTCAGAACGAACAGAAAGTGGAACAGAAGCCGCTGCTCCTAAAGGTGACAAAGAACAAGGTGAAGTAGCTTCATCCACAGTGACATCAGGAGTAGGGATATCTGTTCGTACAGAAGACCAGGCTGGATCAGACCCTGGAAAAGCACATGAGGCTCTGGCTGGACCAGACCCTGAGCCCATGCAAGAAGACCAGACTGGATCAGACTCTGGAAAAGTACATGTGTCTCTTGCTGGACCAAACCCTGAGCACACGGATGAAGAATTCCTCGCTACAGCCTACCCAAAGGTTCATGAAAACCTGAAACTCATAACTGACGAACATGTCATCGAAGATAATCCAGAAAGTCATTCTGGTTCTATGTCGTCCATGAAAAATCTAGAAGACACTGATAACTTTGGGGATCAATTTCTTAATGACAAACCAACCGAAGATGATCAGGAGAAATCTAAAGTTGTAGATGAGTCTGATTCCACCATACCTGATCCAAGTCATCAAACCGTCACGTCAACTCCTCCAGTGATCGCTCCCGTCATTGATTTCTCATCTCCTAAACCGTCTTCACAGGTCACGACTCCACCAATCACCACGGAAGCTACATCTATCACCACAACTCTCCCAGAGATCACTCCATTCATCGCCCTTCAGCTAAGAGTGGCAAAATTGGAGCAAGATATGTCTGAAGTAAAGAAGACTGATCACTCTGCTGCTGCTTTGGCTTCTATTAAATCCCAAGTTCCTACAGTTGTTGATAAGTATCTAGGAACAAAACTTGATGATGCTCTCCTTAGGATTCTTGAACGACACACTGCAGATTTAATTGAGAAATACTCTGTGCTGCCTGGCCCAGAGTCTATCAAGAATCAAGAATCTAAAAAGAGTCCGAAAGAGATTATCAAAATCAAAAGGGAACAAGGTGAGAAGCAACAAGAGTCAACGTATACTATCAGGTCAACTGATACAGTTGCACTTGAAGAATTTGATCTAAAGAGTGCTCTCTTCAAACACATGCAAAAGAACAGGACAGCAAACAGAAATCCTGCCAACTACCATCTATACCATGCTCTTATGGAAGCGTTAATAGCAGATGAAGATGCCATGGATAAGGAGGTTAAAGACACGGTTAAAGACCATAAAGTAAAGCATGATAGTGATGATGATGAAGACGATGATGATGATGAAGGCCCTTCAGCTGGATCAAACCAAGGTAAGTCAACAAAAAGAAGAAGACACAATTCAGGTGCTTCTGGGTCAGCTCAACCTCCTCATAAAGATGATGAGCAAAGTTTGAAGAAACCACAGGATTCTGATGCATCTGCGTTCAAACAACATCCAACTCTTACCTCCACTGGCTGGCAAATCACTAACACAAGAGATGTTGTTATTGACTCTTCGATGCACAGATCTGAACCCGAATCTAGACATTCTGAACATTCCTCTGATGACGTTTCAAAACAAGATGAAGGGCATGTCTTAGACCTGGAGGACACTGATAACGCACATATTCCTAAGGTAACGGCTGCTACTTGGTTTAAACCGATTCCAGACGATCAAAGACCAGCTACGCCTGAACTAGAATGGACCATTCCCCCCGAATGATTTCCCTAAACCAGAGAACAACTGGGCAAATGCATACGCCACAACGTATCAAGTTCCCGCGAAGAACAAGCTTCAAAGGAAGACATATGATATAGGTTCCTTCATCTAATGGTTCTGCAGACGAACAGGAAAGAAGAAGCTCTGCAAAGCTGATTTGGAAGGTCCAGCTTTCAACCTTGTTAAAGCCTTTCACAAGAACATCGTCTTTCTTCAATTTCAGATGGATGAATGCCATAAGCTGCTGACGAATAAGGTTGATTTGGTTAATCCTGAGGGTCATCAAATTCTGCGTAATATATATGAACCGCTGCCCTTAGGAGGACCACCAGGTCAGGTAACTATTCAACCATAATTCTTCTTCAATAAGGATCTGGAATACCTTCTGACAGGTGACAAAGAACGAAAAACTGCCTTATCCATATCCAAGCTCAAAGCCGCTCGTTACCTAGACTTTGGACTAGAAGAATTAGTTCCGTCTTTGTGGGTTGAAAGTGAACGCGATTATGACATCAGTGCAGCCTATGGTATCACACACTGGTGGTTCAGTAGAAAGCAATTTTACATCAACAAACACAGTGAGCCCTCAGATCGTGAAGCAGTCAGATCCCAGATGCGAATTCTCAGTGTACACAGCAGTCAACATGTGGATCAGAAACCTGGTCATCAGGAATCGTGTGGGAGACTTGCAGCTCGGAATTGAGAGCTATCAAACAAAGCTCAACCTCGAACGTCCTAATTGGGATGCAACTGACTATTCCTTCAAAGAAGATTATACGATTGTCCCTAAGCCAAGAGCCGTTATCTACAGAGACAGAAATGATCAGAGAAAATTGATGAGGCTGAATGAGATACACAAGTTTAGTGATGGGACGTTGACAAGAGTCATGGAAAAGCTGGGTCACATGGTTAAAGACTTTCATATGTTCGAGTACAATAGAGGCATGGAGACTAGGAAATGGTTAGAGGATGACAAGAGGAGGAGCAAAGACTTCATCACGGCGATCGAGAAAATACTACAGATCAGGAGGATCTTTCGAAGTCTGGAAAGCTTTGTTGGAGGAAGAATAAGAGATATTTACTACAGGCTGATCAACAGAATAACGTGACGACATCGTCGTTTCAATAAAAAGTCAATATTTTCTTATTGTGAATAATATATCTTATACATTAGTAAGTAGTGAATCTTTTGATGATTAAGTGTAGGAATAATTTATATCCCTCAACGATTGAGGGGGGGCAGTAATATGTTTCTTACACGACTTGGGAATTATGGCCACACTTTTCTCCCGAGTTTTATAACATATTTAAATCAATTGATATCCAAAATGTCAAAAACTTTAAAATTTTTGATAAGGGGAGAAAATGTGATTAAAATATATGTATAATAATAATCGTGATTATTAGGACTCATGTATATACTCCGCCCAAACGTGCTAAACATATTCGAATACCGAAGCAAATTTTGAGGGGGAGCATTTTTGAAAAAATCAAAAAGCAATCGAGGTACTAAACGCTTTGATATTTATATCATAAGTACCTTAATTGAATTTTCAATTGGTTTTATGGAAAGGAGAACTGTACCAAAAGACCGACCATGTATTTACTGTTATCGAAGTTATAAGGATGGTAAGGTTAGGTACTCGTTCCCATGATCCTGCCAAAACCGGAGGGATCTACCCAGGGACAATCCACTAGTTAGTGTAGAAGTCCTTAGGTATGACATATAAAAGGAGTAAAAGTGAGAATAAGGGAAAAGTGCCGACTGAGATGGAGCTAGTACTGGAATAAACCCAACAAGGTTCTAGTCATGAAGTCTCGGTAAGCACTGAAGGGGTTGAAGAATTAAAAAGAATTATAAGGATAAAGGGTGTAAAGAAAGAAGCCCTCCATACACTTAGGCAGAAACCGGGTCAATACATATGCTGCCAGAATCACTAAGATGATTGTTGACATTGAAGATCGACATCATGGACCCAGTGATGCAATGCACAACCCTCCCTAGCCACTCAGAATCTCTCAAAAGATTTCTATTTCATTTCTCACGGAGACTAAACACGTTATCTATTGACTTTCTCACTCCGAGTTAGTTGATATTATAAAGGTAGCAGTCAGCTCCAGCCTCCGATTACTAGAACCAAAACGCACCATTGAGTCTAGAGCCAAGAGATCGTCAATTAATCTCGTTAGGACACATATCCAATTCTCTTGTCTTTCACACACTGTGGAAACAAGTCTATCCTAAGAGTCCTACGCATTATCCTTGTGATATTGCCAGAACATCCGAGTGAAACGAAGATTTTCACAATGAAGATGGAAATCCTGCTAGAGCCTACATCAAACAAGCTCTTGGTAGGTGACTTGTGCGATTCTACAAGAATCAAACTTGTGTCAACTGGAAAGCAACGATGGTGCGATTCTACGTGAATCAAACTTGTTCCAGGGAATGAATTGACGGTTATTGAACATTTGACAAACAATCAAAACTCTCAAAGTGTTACAAAATATTTTCATATCTAACACTAAGACTGAAGTTTCAAATCAATTTTCTCTTTATTGCTAACTGTTTCATTACAGAATCATTTAAAGATGGAGATGGAAATGGAGTTACCAGTAACGGAATTGTCAAGTCAATCACCAAATGCTAAGACACGACCTACACTTGTTATGAAGTTAAGAAAGATCTCATAAAGGTGTCAAAGCTTCCGCAAACTCTGATATCATTAATTTCTTCACAAGTGCACAAAATGGCGATACATTACAAGATGATGTAAGATTATGTTTGGCCGATGATCTCAAGAAAGCTCAAGATCACACTCAAAGACAAGTCAATGATAAATCAAAAGATCTCTGCCACAAACATACAAGATATTAAAAGAAGAATCATATCTCTACGAGCTAAAGACTGAAGTGATTAAGTCTAGTATCTTCAGGGGTGACCTCCCTTAGGGGGAGATTGTTAGATGTTAGAAAAAGACTCAGTCACCCAGTATATTTAACTATTTATTAATAGCTCGTAGTTAATAGTTTAACGTATGACTTTCGGTAATTAACCGGGTATTAATACCCGATATATTGTAAGAACTATATAAGCCTCTTCCAACTTTGGAAGAGGTAAACTAGTCATTATTCATTTTCCTTTTACACATACATTTCTCTCTCTAGAAATATCTCTCTATGTGTTTCTCTCTCTAGAAACTAGCCAAGTCCAAGAATCGACCCCGTGTTATGATATATGATATACCACAATTGTCTCTTAATTTTGATTTTGATTTAAAACTAAAAATAATACTAATCTAGATTATACTAATTAACAAATAAGCAAAGCAATCGAACGAAGAGATATATATAAAAAGGATATGCTTGCTAAGTGATTCGTTTGGATCCTTAAGTGTGATTTGATTAATTAAGTCCGTATTGATGAACCAATATCTTTCTAACAAATTATCTTCTCACAACGTTGGCTTATATTGAAAACAACTTTTATTAAGATATCGATTACTAAATTAATACCTAATTATTCTTACGGCTTTTGCCCGCTCGAATAACCAAAATAATAATTTAAGTAATATAAAAATCACTAATCAATATTTTTCACTTTATAATCACACTTAATTCACTAAACAATTTAACACTTAACAAGCATATAAGAAAATCTACTAACTAAGCATATTAATCAAATAAGCGAATAAAAACATATTAAATTAAATAAATCTACACTAATTAATTGAAAAGAGATAGGAAATAAAACCGAGTCGAAGAACCGCGAATGGATATAAAACCACACGATCTAATAATCTATCAAAATAAATAAGTTTAGAAGCTTAAAGCTTTAAACTTAAAATATTAAGTTAGTTTACTAGACCCTTAAGCTCCACGTCTCAAGAGTTGAACCGGTTCCATCAACAATAAAACAAATAATGGTAAAATAACACAATATAATAAGCTATGACTAAAAACTGAATTAAACTAAAACCTTTTCAAAACTCTTTTTAAGATCGAAACCAAGGTTTGAATCAAAATACGAAAACTAAAAAAAACTATTTGAATCCAAATAATCTATTTTAATCAACAAGTTGACTCCGAATAAAGTAACCCTCGAAACTAGAAATGAAGAGATTAAGAAAATTTGTTATTTTGAATTTTTCGGAAATAAGTAAAGAGAAAACATTAAGCTTAGACAAAGGATACTAGAAAAAAAACTCTAATCTAAATAAGCTATTTTTAGACATTTAGTAAAGTGAAATAAGCTACCATATTTAGAAAAGAAATAAGCCGGGGCTTTGCTCTCGAAAGTAAAGGGTGACTAAGGCTTATGTAATAAGCCGAGTTCTACACTCATCGCACCCTTATTTGTATCCGAATCGAGCTCTAATGCTTATTTAGAAAAGAAATAGAAAAGAGAATTAGATGAGAAAAGAGTTCGGACAATAAGCTATAGGATAAGCTTATTCGAACAGCTTATAATAGATATCGAAATAAGCTATGGGTCTAGCTTATTCATATAAGACAAGGAAGAAAAGAAAGTAAATAAGCAAAGTGGATAAGAACTTTAAGTAACAAAGCAAACCTCAACCATCATCATATTAATAAAAGGATCTTTTACAAAAAGCTAAATAAGCTGAAACAGCTTATTACAAAATTCCTAATAAGCTGAAAATACAATGGAAATAAGCTAAACAATATTTCGTGAGAAACTATTCCTATGCTACTTTACGTCTAAAATGAAAAGACAGAAAACAAAAGATGGAATGATATGAAAGAAAGATAAGATGTGTATATTCTCAAACGTGATCTCCTCCCTTTTATATCCAATCTGCGTTTTTTTAAGCGACCCAAAGTGGGCTTTTTTTTAGTTTACTTGGACTTTAAGTTGGGCCAATACCATCTTACTCTTTTCTTTTGCTATTGGGCTTGGGCCGGACTTTTGATTACATGTTTAAACTTTGAGCTTTTTAATAAGTATGGGTCGGTCTGACCTATATAAATGGTGTCGGGTCAGCCCAATAAAATATGAAGGCACCTTTAAACTTGATTTTTCGTGCTCTTTCCAATGACATGCTCGGAGAATTTTTATGACTTTGTCTTGATCTTGAATATAGCATTCTCGATCGAAACGAACCCGAAAATACCCGTTTTTGCTTTGTTTTTAACCCTTTTTACCTACAAGACATAAAAACAAAAACCAAACATATCTGCAATAATATTAAGCATATTTCATGTTTTTAGTCCGTTTATTAGTGTTTTCCGGAGTATAAATGATGTGTGTTTTAGCGCACATCACCTGCCATGCGAATATATCCAAGTTTTCCTGTAGGAGTGAGCATAGTTCCGTCCGTCCTTTCGCGGATAGCGTCCCTCCGATTGCTACTTCCTGATCAGGGAAATTCGGATGTAGAGCTACTTTAAAATTTTCATGACAGACTCCAGCCTCTTTGGGTATCTCCTTAGACGATGTAATCACCGTGGCGCACTCAGCGGGTATCAAGATAGTACTACGAATAGTCACTATTCCTCCGTCGACTGGGAACTTAAGCATTTCGTGGGCTGTGGATGGTACCGCTTGGATTTATCTTATTTCAGGTCTTCTAATGATGCCATTGTACGGTGATAATGACCTTACGATCATGAAATTCATCCATGCTTTTGTAGAATGAACTGCATCTCTTATTGTTCTAAGAGCCTAAGTTATCCCAGCGGCCATATAGTTTCTCCACTAAAACCGGTTAACGATGTCGTTACCGGGACCATTTGGTTCTTGATTTTCGGTCGGAGCCGGTTGAAGCAATGCTCGTAGAGCACTTCCATTGAGGAACCTCCGTCCACATACATGCGGTGAATCATGTGCCCGCCAATTTCCGCTTCTATAACAAGCGGACCTTCTGTCCCACTACTGGTTGTCAGTGAAGGGAACGTAATTTCACTGACAAGTTCAAAGCTTTGAGTCACTCTCTGCCTTGTCATTCTATGTCATGGTTGTATCATATAGATTTCCATGGACTTATCTTTGGCCGGTACTTCCTTCTTCCCTACCTTTGGTTGATCGCTTCCCTGCTTAATTTCTTTAATTAAATGCGAGAGCTTGCTTGCTCGCACCAATTCTTCGATATGCATTTTTAACTACATACACTCGTTCGTACTGTGTCCTTTATCATTGTGGAAGTCGCAAAACTTGTTGTTGCTCCTCTTCTCCACCGAGGTTACCATAGGTGGTGGTGGTTTAAACTTTCTTGTTTCGGCCGTGAGGATTTCCTTGGGTGTTCTTGTAAAGGGGGTAAACCTGCTAGACCCCCGTCCTTCCCTTAGCTGACCTCAGAAGTTAGACCTCCGCTCTGAAGTGTGCCGCTTTGACTGGTCATGTGCCCTCCATGATGCGTGACCTTTCTTTTTGCCAGCAGCGGCGGCTTCTCCTCGTATGAAGGCAGTGGCGGCGATCATCATTTCTTCCATGGTCTTTGGAACATGTTCATTAAGGCACTTTGTCAACTTAGGGGCTCCCTTCATGCGTCCGGTTTCCACCTTGAATCATTCCATGAATTCCTCGATGGTCTCTCCGTCCTTTTGCTTGATATTGTGGATTTCGACAGGATCTTTGACGTACTTCTTTTGCTGCATGAAGTATGCTAAGAAGGCTGCTTTGAGATCCTTGTATCCATCTATGCTCTCCGGAGGGAGCTCATTGAACCATAATCTTGCGGCCCCTATTAGGGTAGAATTGAACATATGACACCATGTAGGCATTGCCCAGGGTTCCACCTGTGCCGCCGCTTAGAAATTTTTTACGTGATCCTCTGGGTCCCCTGTTCCGTCATAGGTCTTCACGGTGTTAGGCATTCGTGTTTTTCGCAAACTTTTGAAATTGCGGATTCGGAGTGTGAACGGATCCACCTCTACGCATATCCAGGGTGTAACACCCCCAAAATGGCTCGCAACGGAATAAGGGTCCGGGGCGTGTTACTTCTCAGATCAATAACACAAGATATATATAGAACGACCAAAAAGTCATTTTAAAACTGATACATTGGATTTAACAAATGTTTGATACAAATAGCCCGAAGCTTTAACTTGTTCATTGTTATTATTACAAAGATACTGGTTCACAACACATGAGTTTCCCAAAACATAATGCAACCACATCTTTAGCATGACATCCCAAAACAAAATCACCAATGTATCCTTGGCACCTTATGCTTACTGATCTCCTGAAAAACATTGCTTTAAAACGTCAACAATAATGTTGGTGAATTCATAGGTTTGATAAATCATATATTGTAGGACCACAAGATTTCCCAAGTGTATGATAATGCAACAGATGCAGACATCATATAAATGTAATTACGTTGCCCTAAGCTCATGACACTGAAGCTCGACATAAATGAATACCATATAAATGGCCTACATTGCCTGTGATGATGTTCTAACCCGCAACATCCTACGTTCGACATGGTATACGTTCGTTTGCCCAGTGATAGCTAATCACCCGAACGGGGATGTCAATCCCAATAGATCTATTCATAACATTCGCGCTCACAGTCCAGTAATTGACAGTTCATGATAATGGGCTCAGATAGGGTTATCGCTACTTAGGCAACACATAATTATAATATAAAACTTAACCACTTGTGTCCAGTTATAAAACATTGCATGTTTCTCACCCCCAAAAACTTGTAAAATAAATCATGTAAAACGTGGGGCTATGAACTCACCTTAAGTGAGCGAATACCAAGTATATCACAGATAATGCGCCACGCAAATCGTCAGATGCAACCTATTTAAATTAAGGTCGTATAAGTACTAATCACATTGGGTAACTACTATCATGCATAATTCTATATAGCTAATCACCATCTAATTGTTTTCGTGAAATCATGTTTATAAGGTTAAAACGTTTATAAACACACTTTTGGTAAAAACGACATAACTTTCACGTTTCAAGTCCGTTTGAGGTGTTTCTTGCGCTCACGTTTTCGTATTGAGTCGAGTTATCAAAATTTGACATTTTCAAATTTTGGACCTACTGGTGAACAGTAACTTTTACTGTTCACACCAGATCATAAGTTTACTTATATCGTTTTTGTTGTCGTAAAACCCGTAAATGTCGTATTTTCTTCGTTATAGCTCCGTTTTTAGCGATTCTTTCGAGCACGTTCTCGTAATTGAAAGTTCTAATGATTTATGAGGTTTACAAAAATAAAAGTTTCTGTCATGAATAGTAACTTTTATAAAAATTGTTTTATAAAAGTATTAATTGTCGTAAACTCGCGAAATTCTTAACTCATTTGTTATTAATTGAAAATTTTCGTTTCTTATCATTTTGGAATCCTAAAAATATGTGTAATCTGTTAAAAATACTAAACTTGCTGTTTTATA
The DNA here is from genome assembly GCA_026074375.1 of Tanacetum coccineum. NCBI lineage: Eukaryota > Viridiplantae > Streptophyta > Magnoliopsida > Asterales > Asteraceae > Tanacetum > Tanacetum coccineum. The sequence continues at coordinate 15,700 of BQNB010086220.1, read as the reverse complement.
TAATTTTTATAAATTGTTTTATAAAAATTCTTTTATAAATCCGTTTATTTATCGTATAACTTGTTTTTACCGTAACTTTTTTGTTATTTATCCGTTTTTCAAGTTTCTTAGCTTTTTGGAATCGTCATGAGACGTACTATTTTATAAAAACATAAAATGGTCAGGTAGTATGTCGAATTAAAACAGAAAGTTAGATGTCTTTCTTGATTCCATATGTAAACTTTGTTTTTATACTTTTCAACTTTTGTAACTTTATCACAAGTCTTTTTATACCATATATATTATATGTGTTACATATAATAAAGTCCATTAGTCCATCATTGTCCTCATATGTCCAAATTACCAAGATTAACAAGTTTATCAAGTTGATTATACACATTTACTTGTAGCTTTTCATGTAAATCATTAAAAACCCTAATCTTTCATTAACACTTTTTAAGCTTAACCAAGGTTGTTCATCACTTATACTTCCATTATAACCTTATTTTAGTGTTCATATAACATCACTAAAAGTCCATAAACAAGATTAACATGTCATTTGCATTACTTTTACTTGTAACATATTAAGTAAACTTTATAAACCCTAATTTGTACATAATCATTTTTACACTTAACCAACATGGTATAACACTTATAGATCCATTTTAACATGATATTATCAACCTAATATCATATGAAAAAGTGTACAAAAGCATAATCACAAGTAAAAATCCCTTTTACATGTTCAAAAGTCTTAAATGGTGATTTTTCTATATAAAACATCATATACATATAAAATCATGAAAATGAAAAGATAAAGGTTTTAGGTAACCTTAGTGATGAATGATGATGATGAGAAATATGTGCTAAACCCTTGTTTAGACTTTAAACCCAAGCTAGCAAGCTATGAAAACCCTAACTTTCCATATGAAACCCTAGCTTTCCTTTTCTTGATAATTACTTGAAAATGGTTAACCAATGCTTGGAAACATCTTAGTATGCCTTAGGAATGATGTGTGTATGTGTGTATGCTCTTAGAAAATCAAGGTATGGATTGCTTAAAAAGAGTGTTTTGAGTCGTGGGCTTTAATGGGCACAAAGGGGGAGTTTTTGATTTCTTTTCTAAGTGTTTTGTGTTGTATGAGTTCTTACCACTTGAATACTTGTATATATGTTATAAGTCTAGTCAAAGAGACATAGTGAGGGTCTTTAGGAAGTCCTTAGTCTTGGTCTTTGGTCAAAGTTTGAAGAAATTGAATAGATGTTCCCTAATAGTTGAGGTTATCCCATGAAATCAAGGAGGTATGTTTTCTTATGAGATTTTCTTGTATCCTCTTGACCATATCCGGCCATATACACATATACATGACATATTTTTGTAGTTTTTATGTATTGGGTATAAATGTGGGTATTTGTTGAAGCGTAGAAAAGTTTTGGTGGTTCCGGGAATGCCTAAACGCAATTTATCGCGAAACGTAATCAATTTACGCAACCAATAAAAATAAAATGAACAAAGACCATAATTATTCTCAAAATAATTATTTAATACTTGATTGATGTAAACATTTAATCGTTTGATGCCCGTTTACATTGAACGCTAATTTTTGGCGTACGCGATTAAACTTAACGTTTACGATTTAAAGCAAACACGTACAATACAAAAGATACATTGTGGATTTATTGACGACGTCAATGTCTTGAAAACACAGGGTGTTATAGACTTCCCCCGTTAAATGAGGCTTGTCCTCAAGGCTTACGATACGGTACTTGACGACGGTGCGGTCTTCGTGAAGAGGTGTGAATATTTCTTCTTGAATTGATCTTCACGTTCCCATGTGAACTTAGGACCTCTCCTGGAGTTCCATCGAACCTTGACAATTGGTACACGGCTTTTCCTCAACCGTTTGACCTCACGATCAACAATCTCTACATGTTCCTCAACGAATTAAAGCTTGTTATCAAAGTGTAGTCCATCCAACGGAACGGCTAAAGGTTCATCAGCATAGCACTTTTTCAGATTAGACAAATGGAACGTATTGTGAACCCTGCTCAGCTCCTCCGGAAGCTCAAGCTTGTAGGCAATGGATCCAATCCTTTCTAACACCTTAAAGGGTCTAACATATATGGGGTTTAACTTCCCCCGTTTGCCAAAACGTACAACCCCTTTCTAAGGCGAAACTTTAAGCATAACTTTATCCCTGACATGGAATTCTATCGGTTTACGCTTTAGATAGGCGTAACTCTTCTGTCGATCATGATCGGATTGCATTCTTTGCTTGATTTGGACGATTTTCTTGGTCGTCTCTTGAATTAATTCTAGACCGAGGAGTTGAGCTTCTCCAACTTCGGTCCAACAAACAGGTGAACGACACTTTCGACCATAAAGTGCTTCGAATGGTGCGGCCTTGATGCTAGCATGATAGCTATTGTTATAAGAGAATTCAACTAGTGGTAAATGATTAACCCAACCTTTTTCGAAATCGATCACGCAAGCACGCAACATATCCTCGAGAGTTTGAATTGTCCTCTCGCTTTGCCCGTCTGTTTGTGGATACATTTTAATTTTATAAACATGTTTTCACTCAAACATTTAGATGGTGATTAGCTATATAGACTTATGCATGATAGAGGTTACTCAATATGATTAGTACTTATACGAACTTAATTTAAATAGGTTGCATCTGACGATTTGCGTGGCGCATTATCTGTGATATTCTTGTTATTCGCTCACTAAAGGAGAGTTCATAGCCCTACGTTTTACATGCTTTTGTTTTACAAAGTTTTTAGGGCGAGAAACATGCAATGTTTTACAACTGGACACAAGTGGTTAAGTTTCATATTATGATAACATGTTGCCTAAGTAACGATAACCCAATCTGAGCCCATTATCATGAACTGTCAATTACTGGATTGTGAGCGCGAATGTTATGAATAGATCTATTGGGATTGACATCCCCGTTCGGGTGATTAGCTATCACTAGGCAAACGAACGTATACCATGTCGAACATAGGATGTTGCGGGTTAGAACATCATCACGGGCAATGTAGGCCATTTATATGGTATTCATTTATGTCGAGCTTCAGTGTCATGAGCTTAGGGCAACGTAATTACATTTATATGATGTCTACATCTGTTGCATTATCATACACTTGGGAAATCTTATGGTCCTACAATGTATGATTTATCAAATCTATGAATTCACCAACATTATTGTTGACGTTTTAAAGCAATGTTTTTTAGGGGATCAGTAAGTATAAGGTGCCAAGGATACATTGGTGATTTTGTTTTGGGATGTCATGCTAAAGATATGGTTGCTTTATGTTTTGGGAAATTCATGTGTTAAGAACCAGTGTCTTTGTAATAATAATGATGAACAAGTTAAAGCTTCGGGCTATTTGTAACAAATACTTTGTTAAATCTAATGTATCAGTTTTAAATGACTTTTTGGTCGTTCTATATACATCTTGTGTTATTGATCTGAGAAGTAACACGCCCCGGACCCTTATTCCGCTGCGACCCAATTTGGGGGTGTTACAGGGGTGAGCCATTCTTGTTGAATGCTGATGATTCACCCTTTTGGTATTGTTCCACACAGGCTTTTGAACCATTTTCTTTTTATCATAATTTCTTATCAAATGGTTAAAGCTTCCACATTTAAAACAGGCTTTATTTTGCATCAAAAAGTCTTTTCCTAGCTGTTGGGATTTTAAATTATTCCAATTCCTTTGGTTTCCCCTAACTTTAGGACTTTTTGAAGTGTCTCTATACATCTCAGCATATTTCACAGTTGGTTTCCTAGTATTTTCAGTATTATTAACTTTAGAGACACTAGGACAACCAGTTTCTTTTACAAACCTAATCATAGGTTTTGATACAACATTACCAACTGATCCTCCTTGTTCAGAGAAAGAGGCACTATTACTTTTCCATATTGCCTTCTGCTCATCACTTACATCTTTTGACACATCTATACTAGGTGTAGGCCTACTATAATCAGTAACAGTGTCATCAACAAATTCAGGCAAACCTGTCCAAGACAGATCATTCTTAGGAGGTGAATAGACTTGTGCAGGAGGAGGTGGCACAGCAGTATACTCATTAAGCCCCAGACCCGTCTTATCCTTAACAGATCTTTGAGTCCCTAAGAGACAGTCTAGATCTTTTGAAGCATTGTCAAATTTTTCTATTTTAAAATCTATGCTTTCTTTTTCTTTCTTTACCTCTTCAAGTTCATTCCTGAGATTTTCAATTTTATTATCTCTAAGCTCTAAATCTCTCTCAAGAACTCTAATTCTTTCACAGAACTTAATCTCATTATTTTTAAATTCAACAAGTCTAGCCTCAACTTGTGATAAACCTCTTTTGTAGTTATACAAGTCAGTCTCACAATCACTAAGTTCTTCATTTAACTTGATAATTTTATTGTTGAGGTTTTCCGTGTTTTTCCTACATGATTTAGAACAAAAGGAATCATCATATACCTCATTATCTGAACTTGAAGAACTTCTTGAAGATGTATATGCCATTAATGCAAAGTTTGTAGGATGCTCTTCTTCTTATTCAAAGCTTCTCAACAAGCTCTGATACCACTTGTTGTTCCCAAACTTGGATCTAATGCCTTAGCTTGTAAGGTTATTGTCACCTTGGATAAATCCAAACTAACAATGAGAGAAACTTTGTTAAGATGTTTCACCAAAGGTTATGCGGAATCTAACCTTTAATGATCAAGAAGAATAACAATGAAATGAATGGAACAGTGAGTTACACAAAAAGCTTTAATATTATTGATGTAATAATACGAGTACTCAACCAGTATTAGGGTTTACACAACCTTAAAGCTATGAGAGAATGTAATTCAGATTGATAATGTGTGTATATGTGTTGAATGAGATATGTAACTAGATGCCCTAGGATCTCCTTTTATACTAAGGAGTCCTAATGGGCTTACAATATTTTCCTATGTATTTAGTCAAATGTATTAAATACAATGACTAAGTATTTAATACTTTCCAAAATATTTAGTCAAATTCTCAATCAGCATTAATCTCTTCAATCATCATTAACTTCAATCTTCTGTTTGACTAATCAGCATTAATTTTAGTCAATTAGCATTGACTTCAGTCTTCTATTTGACTAGTCAGCATTATCTTTAGCAACAACATTAATCTTGAACCAGCAGTAGTAACTCTATAACCAGCAGTCTTAAGTCCTTCAACAGTCTTAAGTTAGCACTGACAGTACTAACTTACTCTAGCAGTACTAACTGATTAATACTGGCAGTTGTAACTTATGAGCAGTACTAAGTATGATAAGTTTAATTCCCAACATCACAGACATTATTAGTGCATCATGTTGTGCAAAAGAATTAGTATTTTGAACAATCGAATTTTTAGTTTCTTTGTGATATTGTTCATATGAAATAATATTACTATCACTTGTTATGTCAACATCTGTTTCATTATTAAAAGGTGGTTGTTCATAATACTGCATTTCATGCACACTTTGATCATTCACATGATTATCAAGATAATTGTCATGAGTTTGTACCTCTGATAGAACGTCTGAATCATACGCAGATAGCTTAGCCATTAGAACTACACTAGTTGAGGGTGCTTCATCACAGTCAAAGTCAAAGGCATCCAGATCATCAGTTTGGAAAGTTGCTGTAGTAACCAATTCCTGAGATGCTTGGCCTGTAGTAATTGTGTCCTAATTATCTAATCAAAATGTCATATGCTCCTCATCTAATGCAACCCCTAATTCTAAAGCTTCAACAAGCAACATCTTTTCTTTGAACCATGCTTAATTCCTTGGCCTTTTTAGTTTGGTACACTGTCGTGCCAGGTGGTATTACTCTTGACAGTTGTAGCAACGAGTAACCTTTGCCGAACTTGCTATAGAAGTTCCCCCATTTCTGTTAAGACTTGATCATGTGGCATTGCTCCTAACACCATTGCCTGCATACCCCTGTGTCTGTCTCTCCTGAACCATTTGCATCGTAACTCTACCGTCTTGGATAGTTGCCTGATTCCTTAAGTTAGACGAGGTTCTAAGCTGGTTGTTGGTTAGTGGGTATCGGGAAGTGAATGATGTGCTAATAAAATCTATTGCCTTGTTTAAACTAGCAATTAGATCATCTGAAGGTAGAAAGGATGGTACAACCAATCCTGAATCCAACTGAGAGAAACTTGCTTTTGATGATGGATGATGAACAAGTGTATGGTATGATTGGTGATGTATCGCTGATGAATGATGATCATCTGGTGGTTGATAGACTTGCCATTGAACCATAAACGATTGATTAACATTGGGTGCCAAAGAAGATTGGTGATGAATCATTGGTGATACGATAACTGGAGGTAAGTAATATTGTTGAGCAATTAGGGAGAGCTGTTGATGATACTGAGACTGGTTGGTGTAAGATGGAGAAGAGTAGGATGTATTAGCCACCAAGGCAATAGGATTTAGGTATCGTTGCCTTAATTGACGCACTTCGTTTGCATGAGCTTCGTGTTGTCTCAAATAACCATACAAATGATCAAAGTTAGTGACGTGAAAGTCTTTAGCTAACTTAACATTCGTCACAAACTTACTCCACTTAGGCTGAAGATGAGTGACAAATTTTGTATTAATTTGGATTGGTTTCATTGTCATTCCAATTGAGTTCATGTCATTTATCAGTTGTGTGAATCTCAAATAATACGAGTGAATTGTCTCTCCAGGCACTGAGGTAAACGTGTCAAACTCATCATACAACTTCGACTCTCTTTCCTGCAACTAGATTTCAGAACCTTCAATGAGTAACTTCACTCTATCCCAAATGTCCTTTGCCTCAGTGTGATGATTCACCAAATTGTAAATATCTTGTGGTAAGCCTTGTAGAATAATATTTGTTGTTTTTATGTCAGAAGCTTCATGAATCTTTTCAGCGTCTGTAAGTTCATCATAAGTTCTATCTCAAACGGTTGCAAGTGTAGTTTGAGTTCCGAGTACTGTAACTGTTCCATATTTGAAAGGTCCATTGAGAACGGAGTTAACGAGTAGCTTACCGTGTTCCTTACCTTTGATGTAGAGTAACATACGACTTGCCCACGAACTACACTGAGTCTTATCAAGCATAGGAGGACGATTATCAGCCCCTGCTACAATCACATTCTCTGCTAAAGTCAACATCTTGAAATTGATTGTTGTGTGTGAAAAGACTAGATCAATTCATTGATTAATGAGAATTGTGTTGATGTGTTATTGTTATAAGTGATTAAGTTTGGTATTTCACGGGATTTTACAAATCTTGATTAAACCGATAAAATAAGTGAATATTTCGCGAGATTTTACAAATCCAAGACAAACCGTTAAAAATAACCTATTTCTTAAAGTGCTTATTTCGCAGAATAAAACAACAGTGAGCTTATTTTGCTGTTTTAGACAAGTGCTTATTTCGCAGAACCAAAACACTGCTTATTTTACGGATGCTTATTTCGCAGAATAAAATACTTGTATATTTCGCTGAATACGTATTTCGCTGAAACAAAAACCTATATATTTCGCTTAATGCATATTTCGCAGAAACAAATGTGTGCTTATTTTGCATAATCCAAAACCTGTGCTTATTTCGCAGAATTCAAAACCTGTGCTTATTTCGCAGAATTCAAACACTATGCTTATTTCGCAAAAAAGCAAAAAACAAAACCAAACACTAAAAATCACCTAAAAACACACTTTTGAACATTTTTTTCTTGAAATATTTTGCAAAACTAACTATATCTAGTCTATATCTAACATAAAAACACAAACTTTAACACTTTTAACACCAAAAATTAACCCACTTTAATTTCGTGTATAAGTGACTAAAATAGCTAGATTTCTTATATTTTGACAAGATAAATGCACACAATCCACACTATATCACTCCATGGCTTTGATACCAATTGTAGGATATCAAATCACACAATCTAACAAGTATGTAATAAGAGAAATCTAGAGAGAGAAAGTGATGGCTGGAACACTTAGAGAGAGAAAGAAATATGCAAATGTGTATTATCCAAATGAACCAACACCCTCTCCAAGGCATGGAGAGGGTATTGATACTTAAAGTGGCCGGTCACCCCATGGATAGTCCATGGGTTAACCCTAGCTTACTTATTACACAACGATTACGTTACGAGCTAAGAACTATATATTTAGTAGTGACCGGGTCTTTTATCGATTCCTAACAAATTGCTATGCTACATATGCTGCTTTACCATGGTTGTGATAAAGGTTTATCACTATCACGCGTTCTGACATTAAGAAGACACCTTCTAACTAGGCACTCGTGAGAGTGACAAAACCCTTATCATGTAGTTTGCTGTTACGTTACACTCATTGATCACTATTTACACCTTATGTCTCGCCAACTGCACGCTATCTTGACGAGGCGATGATGAATATGAGCGGTTTTAATAAGAAGTGTGAAAGCGTATGACTTGGCGAGGTAGCCTATTAGCTATGCAACCATGATCTATGCATACTTTTTCAGAACCTTAAACTCTGCTCTGAGCCAATTTACCTTACTGCCTATTAATTGCTAGAACGTGTTGGGTGCCACCCAGCCATAAATTACTATTAAAAAATAAGCTTAGTTGTTCATCTCTATTGACCATCCCTAGTGTCTATGTTAGAAGTTAACAACATCGATTCAGAAAGTGAAATTATATTTCTTTGGTTGTTGACTTCTTACTTGGACCTAGAAATGATCTTTAGAGTGTGCTAAGGGTTTTAGTACTTTCACACGTGCTTAGATGTAGAAAATGACTTCTAATTCGGCATATGTAACAGTCACAAAACCCTTAGCGTATATTCGGATTGTGCATTGTGCTTGGTAACCATATTTTAATAAGTCATTGATGATTTTAGCTACAACATATGTCTTTTTTACGAACAAGCAATGATGAATCTGGGTAAGTTTGCATACACCTTTGGTGCGTTATATGTAGGCATGGCAGCATGGATTGTTTGCAGCCGCTTGCTGGTATCGAATTGTCTATTATTCTTTGCTTACTTACATGTGCCTTCTTTTTATGTGTGTTTATTTTGATTGACCACCCCTGTGTCCATGTCAGAAGTCAACAAAAACGATTTAAAGATCCAAATTATGTCTCTATGTGTGTTGACTGCTGACTTGGACACGGGAATGATCTTTTGAATGCGAAAGGGGTTTTGGCACTATCACGCGTGCTTAAATACATAAAATGGCTTCTGCTTTGGCATACGTGATAATGACAAAACCCTTATCGTATATTCAGATGCTATATTATGCTTGGCAACCATACCTTGATAAGGCTATGATGAATATGAGCAGTCTAAACAAAACATGTAAAAGCCTGTAACTTAGCTAGGCAGCCTATTAGGTGTGCAACCATGACAAACTTAGACTAGCTCTTATCTGACCCGATAGATTATTTCTTATGAAATTCTTTTTATGATAGTTATTCAATAGTGATGCAGTAGTGACGGTAACATCCGTAAACGGTTTTGCGTTTAGATACATTTTGTTTGTGTTGCACCGAGAATGGGCAGAAGACATCGTGCCACTAAATAGTATCGCCATCTCTTCTTCCAATCTTCGTTCATACACCAATTTTGCGTATCAGAACAAAGATACGCATACGACTGTTACCACCACTACCGCCTCAAATCGTAATACACGGTATGTCTACACCGATTCATGCTGCTTTGCTGAGGCTATGATGAATATGAGAAATTTCAATTGAAGCCGTGAAAGTCTGTAACTTGGCTAGGCAACTTGCTTGGTATGCAGCCATGACATACTTACACCTTTTCAGAACCTTAAGCTCTTATCTGAGCCAAACAATCTTTTAAGAGTCAGAAGACTTACGTAAAATTTTTCGCCAAATCTTGGTTGTGGCCAACCTTCTGCTTGCGGGCATCGATATTTTCCTGTCCATCTATGATATACAAAGCGAGGCAATGATAGCAGCTAGCTGCAAATCTGAATCTTACAGCTATTTGTAAAAAAACTTTTACATTTTCCCGATACATTTGTTTAAACTGATGATGTAATTACATGTATGAACACGGTGATAGTGTCATATGTGTTCTATTACATTGAATCTCACAAAGAGCCTTGATTATCTGCAAAATGCGTTTTAACAAAGAAGGATGTGGAACTGAAGAGAATGCCGTGACAAGCAGTTCGATGTAAACCATTTTCTTGCCGCAACCTCTTCAGTTTCTCATCTTTCTTTGTGGACACCCATCCTATTACTGAGCAACGTCTTTTGTTAAATTCGGAATGAAAAGGCGCAAACTGGAGATTAGAAACTCTCTCCCTAAAGTGGCTTATTGAGTGCGTTTAGTTTCTATAGGAGAGTTGCTGCAGCAATAAACTGCTTTATGATGTGTGCTGATTCTTGAGCAGCTTATCAGTATCTATAACATCAAGTGGGATATTCTATGCGCGGATAAGCTGCTCAAGAATAAGAACGTCTAGAAAGCTTACCATGGCCAAGCTGCTACTTCCTAGGCCAGCAGGCGCAATCACACATTTACTAAAAGTAATTACTTCTATTTATTATTAACATTTAAAGTTGCTTTATATGTTGTTAACTACTATTTCAAGTGTAAATGAGAATATTACAGATTACAACATAACGTCTTATGATTACACTGCTATATGTTATTCTATTTAATAGTGATTTTTAAATTACACTTGCTAGAGAAATGTTTGGATTAAAATTTTACAACACTCTTATGATTACACTGCTATATGCTATTCTATTTAATAGTGACGTTTTTCGTGTGTATGGAACAACATAAAATCGAATGCTCTCGCAGCAAAGCGCGGGCTGCAATCCTTATTTAAACAAAAAACAAGGAACACTTCTATAAACTTTTAGAAAAAGATAGTGAGATACACAAGAAGAGGAGCGTACGAGCATATTAAATACGTTTTTGAAGTGTTTATTTATGCAAAATGCAATATGTTGCAATCCGTTTTAATATACGTCACATGAAACTCTTGAATAAAAAAAGTAAATAGTAGCAAGACTAAACAATTTTAAATCAAATACAAGGCATGGATAGTATAATGACCAGAAAGTTAACGAGTTTATTTTCATGAAAAGTACAAAAAAATTCATAACCTAAAAACTAAAGACCATGTTCATTTTGAAATAAGTGGTGTGTTTGAAATAATTTTACACAACGCAAAATGAATCTATTGAATTCTCATGCACCCTTCTCGGTTCGATTTTATGTACACAACTTGTTAAAATCCAGCTCCGTATATTCATTCAAAATTCAAAGAGCCTGAGTGAGATGACAGTTCATTTAGACACTGGGCTTGTAAAATCAATAGTTGGCCCAAAAATAAAATAAGAGCCCGTTTGGTGTAAATGGTTTAGGCTGAAAGTAAATTTTGTACATTTGGTTTAAAAGCAAATCACTGAATCTTGGTTCTCACACCCTTACTAGGATGGGGTGGGGGGGGTGGGGTGGAGGGGGGGGGTTGGGGGGATACATAAATCAGAACATAAAAACATTGTTTTTCTCTCTCTTCATTATTTCTTTTTTTATTGGTTTTCTTCTAAACTTTTGTCGTCTTCCCCAACTTTGTAACATATAGATTTACATCATTTTTGACCCACCTAGTATAAAATAATATATAATATATCTTTTTTAACTTATATATGGGGCTAACTATGACTAGATTAATATGATTTAGTGACCCAACGCCACTTTAACAATGACATGGCATACATAAATTATTAAAATTCATAATTACCTAGACCCTAAATATACTATATTTATGCTCGAGAATTTATTCGATATGCAGTGTTTAAGTTTGAGGATATACTCCATGTTTGAATTTATCTACCAACACAGCCTAGAACTCTAAACCCTAAATTTACTCCATAAATACATACGTATGTTACTTCCAAAAACATCTTTTAAATCACATACTGATGAATGGTGATAGTCGTCACATGATGGCTGCAGATTTACCATTTGATATTCAACAGATTGAAGGTGCCTCAAAATTGTGAGACACTATTGCTACTGAGCTATGGAATGAATATGTTCATGATTTTCCGATTACGGAAGCATAGCATATCATTGATTTATAAGTTTTTGCTTCTAGAAGGTACATATTTAGCTTTGCTTTATTTGACTGAGAACAAAGTATTAGTGCAACCTGATAATTTTTATGCCACAAGAATAAATGATCGAATGACATGGAGATTTTTTATTTATTTTTAGTTGGGTTAAAGAGAACTTTGTTTGATCTCTCAATGAATTATTTTCTGTTGTAGTTTGTGTATCACATACTTAGGTTTGCAAACAATATACATGTAGCAGAAAATTATTACGTTGTTGTGTGTTGTTCAGTATAATTTTATTTACACCATCTTTTAATTGGTTTCCTTGCTTTTTATTATTGACTGACCTTTTTTTCCTAGATTCCCATCCGGACACTGTCATGAGGCATATGTTAGAATGGGTGTTGGGTGTGTGGGGAGGGAATATGAATTTACTTATCTTATTAGACCTACCAGAGAGCTTCTGGAAATCATAGGATCCCTTTATGGTAATTAGCTTCTTCAATTCATTACTAATTCACTCTTTGTATGTATGTATAAATTGCAATGATCAAGTTTATTGTTGTTACTTAGATGCAAGATTAGGCGGTTCATTACTAATCCACTTTTCAATTCATATAAATTGCTTATGGGCAGACGCGACCCCTTTGGACATAAGTATTTACTTGTGCCATCGATGCATTGATTGGATTTTGTTTAACCAACACTCACAAATGTGTCTTTTTCTTCAATTTTTGTGTGTGGCAGGTTGCAATTGAAACTGCATCTTTCTCCATGTAACTGTTGATAGTGAGGATCTTATCAAGTATGGAAAGCTCTCAGAAAATATTTCTCGCTCGGGCGCCCGAGAGTAAGTAAAGAAAAGCATTTTTTTGTAGAAGTTGGAAAAACGGGTAGGTTAGGCGGGTTACACAAACAAGTAGACTTTAAGATAGTTTTATATGCCTCATCTATTTGCCATGTTTCTTTTTAACTGATATTTTTACCTGACCCATTGGGATTAAACATACTCTGATTGAACCATTCATATTTAATGTATTAAATTGCCACCGTTATTTTGTTTTTTAATAAGGCCGAGTGTTTATTTTTACCGAGATTGGCGCATAACTTATCTTTTGATTGTAGGGCAGAGCACGGGAAGCTGGGGAAATCAACAAGAGCTTGGTCACATTAGGACGTGTCATTAACGCACTTGTGGAACATCCAGGTCACGTGCCTTACAGGGACAGTAAGCTAACAAGACTCCTAAGAGATTCACTTGGTGGGAAGACCAAAACCTGCATCATTGCAACGGTTTCTCCATCTGCTCATTAAGTACTTTAGACTACGCACATCATGCTACAAACATCAAGAACAAACCAGAGGTCAGTATGGATGACACTTTATAACCTCATTTTTCTGTTTATAAATACCCTTCATGTATATGAATTTTACATACTTTATTGCAGGCAAATCAAAAAATGTCTACAGTTATGCTGCTCAAAGATATGTATTTGGAAATCGAGAAAATGAAACAAGGTTTGCTCTAGAAGGCCTTCAGGTTAGTTTATACTGTTAGCAACTAACATTGTATAACGTAGGAAATTTACACGTAGGATGAATTTCAATACACTCGACACATCTCATCCGTTTTCTTTTCAATCATTGTTTTAGCTTGACCCATTTGAATCGTTAAGAGATAATATGTGTAACCCAAATTGACCCATATTTATATATGGGTTTAATGCAACCTCCTAAGTCTTTTGAACTAACTCTTAATGGTTAATGTATCTAACAAGGCATTCTAAAGAACCCATGTTAAAGGTGGGAAATCTTAATGGTGAGCACCAGTCGTCAGAATCAACAAACTGGATCAGACTGGTTAGAAAAAAAAGTAACAGAATAAACTGGAATTACACGGTCACCAAGAAGCTTTTAGGTCCGGTCTCAGGTTCTATTCAACTTAATCACACTGGATCATAGTTGTACACACCTTTGACGTGTTTTCTAATATACGAAAATACGTACCAGTTATGGTTTGAGCCGATTAAGCCTCTATCATAAATAAGCTTTAATGTGTTCGGTCCATCTTTAGGGATAACATTCATCACCCAAAGATCTTTTCTACTCAAAACAGCTCCGAATGAACCTAAATTTTCCTTCATGTCTATCACATTCCTAATAGTGTGAGTTGATATTTTTGGGCTTAATAGATCCCAGTAGTTCTCAACCCTCTTACGCCATAGCTCCTGTAAAGGTATGTAAAATTTAGTGAACTGGTCAACACTTAAATAAAAATAGATGAGAGGGAAGACTGTATATATATACCGTGTCCTTTTCAAACATATCACTTGAATAGCCAAAGTCAGATAGACGAGGAGGTGGAGACGTGAGCCTAGCCGGCCATGGAGCCAAACCGCTTCCTTTACTATTGTGATCATCTGATGAAGAAAATGAAGAAATGTAAGTGTGTTACACAAGTTCCAACTGAAAGTAAATTAACATCGAGTACTTCAACAAATGTACATAAAGATATTCAAAGCACTAGGAAAGTGTAGGAGTTTACAGATGTTCAGTTTGTTGCTAAAACACAAGTCCCTGTTTGACTTTTAGTAGTTAAAAAAATCACTTTTTAAATTTGATTAATATATAGCTTCGTGTCATTTGAGAAATATATGATCTACTGTTTTGGGAATTATAAAAAGTATTTAAAATTGAATATTCGATAAAAATATAAGTGGAGATAAAATCCATCGCATTTTTAAACTTCAAAAGAGATACATGCACTATCAAATGTAAGACAAAATGATGTAAGAAACTTACGATCAGAGTAAGGTGTGATACAAGTTTCCATGTTTACTCCATACACTGCATCAGGATCATCGTTTGATCGGCAGAGAGGTGGTTTATGCAAAATCTTATGTATTGTTTGTGCATTTGCAGGTCAGATGTTAGTTTCAAAATGTGAATTAGTTTATGACTAAACTTCTATTTCTTTAATTTGCTATTCATGCATGCATTTGTCCCTTTATCGACTCCAGCTTCAGTTGCTCCTTCTAAGAATGTATATGGTGATGCAGCATTAAATCCGGTTGCAGGAAACAATTTGGAGGGTGCAGTCCAGCAGATTCTTGATATGGGTGAAGGTACATGGGACAGGGATACCGTTGTTCGCGCTTTGCGTGCTGCTTTTAATAATCATGAAAGAGCTGTTGAATACTTATATTTTGTAAGGACTTCATAATACCTCTTAAAGTTTCAGTTTTTTCTTTTGCTGCATTCATCATGTCTTAGGTTGTGTTTGTTTCATTAAGATGTTTTGGGTCTGAATCTGACTACCGCATCTTACTAGTAAGAGGTGGTTATAATGTCTGAATCTGAATGAAATAATAATGTTTGTTTTTCATAATTGTCTGAATGATTTTAATTGTTAAATTATAATACAAAAATTCATATAACCATTTTAAGCTAGGGGTGAGCATCGGGTCGGAATCAACCCGAACCGTTCAAAACCGTAACCGACCCGAAACCGAATAAGGGAAATTTGCCAACCAAGAATCGAACCGAATATATACTATATAAACCGAAACCGATCCGAACCGAAATAAATACCTAAAACCGAAAACCAAACCGAATAAGC
>BQNB010086219.1:0-22922 GCA_026074375.1 Tanacetum coccineum | reverse complement strand
GTTATAGAGTTGAGTTATTTTTCATACTAGTTTCTCCTTACATACCAAGGGACAAATCTAGACCATCCATTTCATTAGATTAAAAAGAAAAGATTTAAGATTAAAAAAATTAATGGACCAAAAGTGTAAATTTGTAGACTTGGCAAATCTTGCCAAAATTGCAATTAATTAACCTTTTGACATTTTTTAATGTTTTTTACATTTTTATGTTTTCGTACGGTTTTTTACATTTTTTTACGTATTTGTACGTTTTCTTATTTTCTCGCACGATTTCTTACGTTTTCGCATGTTTTCGTCCTTTTTCGCACGTTTTCATACGTTTTCGTCAGTTTTCACAAATTTTCTTCTGTTTTCGTCTGGTTTAGCACGTTTCTTTCGTTTTCACACATTTTAGTCCGTTTTTGGACATCTTCTTATGCTTTCGTCCACATCTGAGCGTTTTCGTCGGCTTTCACGCGTTTTAGTCAGCTTTCGCGCGTTTTTGCCTGCTTTCGCGGGTTTACGCCAGCTTTCACGCGTTTACGCCAGCTTTCGATAGCGTTCGCGCGTTTTGGCCAGCGTACGCGTGTTTTGGCCAGCGTTCGCGCGTTTCAACCAGCGTTCGCGCATTTCATCCAGCTTTCACGCGTTTCGTCCAGCTTTCGCGCGTTTCAGTGAGCTTTCGTGCGTTTCGGCTTGCTTTCGCGCGTTTCGGCTTGCGTTCTCGCATGATAAGGTTTTCAAAATGAAAAGATATAAAGTTGGCGAGTACATCACGTGGGATTCATTATAATTTTACTATTTACATTTTTGGTCCCTGAATTTTAAAGCTAAATACAAATAAATATTATAAAAATTTTAAAGTAACACTTTTGGCCTTGTCCATATTATGCTCTTAAAAACTAGTCTGAAATTATAGTCAAGTTATTAACGTAATTATATTTATAGGATGCACGTCTCAAATGCTACAAACTATAAAAAACTTTATAAAAACTTGTTTATATTTATTCATGTAATATTTATAAATTCTAAGCCGCGACATTATATTTAGGTTGCTTTTAAGACTTTTCTCGGTCTCTCGACATCTATCTCGATATCTTTTAGCGCATTACTTAAAGGTGAGTTTATAGCCCCATGTTTTACTTGTTTTACATATATTTTTTGGGTGAGAACATGCTTCTTTACAAATGCATTTACATGGTTGATTACAAATTGATTTACATACTCGTTTACATATCTTACAATGAGATACAATACTTGATTGCATACTTGATTTCGTAACTTGGCTATATAATCGTTTACATGAACGTTTACAAACTCATTTACATGATTGATTACAAACTTGTTTACATACACGCTTACAAAATAAATTAATGCCTAGGTGTTCTTGGAGGGGACACCTGCGATGGGTACATATTAATTTCATTACTGCCCGGGTGTTCTTGGAGGGGACACCTACGATGGGTACATACTCTTTACATTACTGCCCGGGTGTTCTTGGAGGGGATACCTACAATGGGTACATATTAATTTCATTACTGCCTGGGTGTTCTTAGAGGGGACACCTGCGATGGGTACATATTAATTTCATTACTGCTCAGGTGTTCTTGGAGGGGACACCTATGATGGGTACATATTCTTTTCATTACTGCTCGGGTGTTCTTGGAGGGGACACCTACGATGGGTACATATTCTTTTCATTACTGCCCGGGTGTTCTTGGAGGGGACACCTACGATGGGTACATATCCTTTATTTCAGTTAGTGCATCGGTTTCATGAACTTAGAGTAATCGTAATCACTCATTTGGCAATACATACTTGAAACATTTTATGATATTTTCAATTATCCTGCATACTTTGAACAATTGCGGTCCAACTTTCATACGTACAATTTTGTTGCTATTATAAGGATTGAAATGGTCATGCATACTTTATTAATCTTTTGATTTCAACATTTACATATATAAAAATCTATGAACTCACCAACTTTATGTTGACCCTTTTAAGCATGTTTTTCTCAGGTGAATTAGATGCTTGGCTTACTAGATGTGCATTAAAGTTTAAATTTAGCAAGATTTCATTCGTGAATTTCTACTTACATACAAATGATCAAATCTTGTGATATTGCTTTCAAGCTTTTCATTGTGATGCAATTATAGGATAAATGTTATAAATTTCAAGAAAAACAACGAGATTACTTTTCAAACGACACATTTAGAGGTCGTTCTCTTGTATCTTGTGATGTTGTATTATGAAATAATGTCCCCAGACATATTTTCGTTACGACACATTTTTGTGGGTGTTACAGATTGGTATCAGAGCACTGGTTATAGAGAACTAGGTTGCATATTTTACCTAGACTACAACCATTTTCACAAATATTGCATCACATCAAACATTTTCCATGTGTATATACACTACTTGCTTACTTGCTTACATTACTTGTTACATTACGTGCTTACATGACATACATATATAATATATATGCCTATATCCATTTTGCGTATATTATACATTTATTTATATAAGAGTTAATTATATAAATACTAGAACATTTCTTAAGACATTGTGAGTTATACAATGGTCTTCTTTTACTTCTTAGACATTATGGGTTGCACAACGGCCCCACTTCGTTCTCAGACATTGTAAGTTATACAATAGCCTCAAAAACTTTTCATAACCTTATACAATATCGTTTTACCCGAAACCCGTCACAGTGTTGGTTTACATGGAATTATGTATGAATCTAAGTATTACAGTTCTGGTATGGGCTCAGGACTTGATAATAGGGAGAATTGTTACATAATTGCTATGTTAAGTAGTTCATACAACTTTATTTATTTACTTTAACCGTATACTCGTCAACTATTTTGAACTCTATGTCGATCTCCCCTGATTGTTTTACTCTCCGTCTCCGAAGACGAGTTTTAAACACTCGCCCCATACTCATTAGAGCACCGGCATCGTCATGTCATCCACCACCTTGAAGAATTTTGTGATTACGCGTATTTCATCGGAAATTATTAACTAGACTAATTTATAATCTCTTTATTTGAAAGGATTGGGACGCTTCTTCATTTAAATAAAGAAATTGTAAATCACTGAATCATAAGTTTATCAATTCATTATTTACATAAATTGGGACGCTTCTTTATGCAAATAATAAATTATAAATGAGTGGGCTTAATGGTATCCAATATGACACGAGTATGAACTCGAACCTGACAATCATCGGAATCCGTTAAAAAGGTCTAGAGACACAACCGTGTCTTACCACTCAGCAGAATCTTAAGACCTTACTTGGAACTACCTTATCTCATTCTTAAGTTATTACTTTTGTTGTTACAAATCTTTACGATCATGAACTGTTTGTGGAGCTAACCGACTTGTGCACACTTGAGCTAATGGATTTGATTCATCATTGAACTAACGACTGAGTACAATATTTCGTCACCTATCACATAAGCTCTCCCGTGAGCTCCTCCCATTTGTTGAACTTTATTCTGGGGATATTGTTCTCGAAATGTCCTCACTCTCTGCATCCCTTCATAATATTTTTAGTTATTGTCGTTATGGTTGCTGTTGTTGGGTCCTGGAGCGGTCCCCGCTTGTACAACTTTATCCAATAGGTAATGCAACCCCCCTTAAACCAGATAAACACCTACCGACGAAACATCTAGTTGAACTATTCATTTCGGGCAACTAGTAGGTCGCGATACATCCTAGTACTGCCAAGTAAGTTGAATACTTACATCCATTAGCCTCGTTCGATATTAATCATCAAACATTACAGATAATAGAAACTAGACACTGCCCGTAAATAGTTAAAACTTTATACAGACATACTCACGCGACTACACTTTTCCCCTTTGATGCTTTCACTATTAAGAGGCTTTCTTTATAACGCGTTCATATCAGTCATAAGACCTGTAATGATATTTTTTTAAAGTCATAAGTTTTGATGGATTAAATATCCTGGTCAAACATAACAAAAAAAAATTTTTTTTTTGGTATATTGAGAAGTGTCGAAACATCTAATTTTACTTACTAAAGTTATCAACGCCATGTTTAAAAATGGCTTATTATTTATTTTTTTTCTTTTAAGGGGGGGGGTGTTCTTTTCTGGTGTCATACAATTCCGGGTTAACACAAATTAAATCTCGGGACGAGATTCCTTTAAGGGGTAGGTACTGTAACAACTGGCAATTTTTGAAATTTTAAATGACTATTTTACCCTTTGACTTTTCGGGTCCGACTTGACTTTTTGACTTTTGATCTTTTATTGTCACATAAAAACGATTACCGCGTAACCGGTAATTTTTTGGAACATATTTAAATAATAAATCATATTTATTATTACATATCTCTCATGTGCAAATTTATTTTTAACTTATTTGACTTGAAAACGAGAAGATATATGTTATTTCTAAGTTGACTTATCAAAAACGATCCGCTAAATCACGTTTTCACAACTCAGACTCTAAAGCAATTTGATGTAAAACGACTTTCCGAACAACTTTTTAGTTTTGCCCGAGACCCGAAAACAAGTAGAAAATGACCGAAATACCCTCGCAAAATTTTAATAGCGAGAACAACGCGTACCGACACAAAAATAATTAAATTATATTTAATTATCACTATTGTATTAAATAAAATATTTAATAAATTATTGTATCAATCAAAATAATCTAATATACGATACACTTAAATAAAAATTTCATTCAAGAACGTTTCTCTTAAAACGCGGATATTCAAGTTAAAGTTTTTTTTTCTCGAACAAAGCTTAATCGTGTTACACAAATAAATAATAAACATTTAAATAAATTTTATAAAATATTTATAAAATACTAGTCTTTCTTTTTTTATTTAATGTAAATACTCATTTTCGTAGGAAAAACTATTTGGAAATCAATGGCGCAATTTTCGTGTTTTGAATCAACGCGTTTTAAATATTTAAAATAAAATTTAAATAATAAAAATTTAGCCCAAACGAGTCCCGAACAAAATATTTTTTACAAAAGATTACACATTTGGTCCTTCTAGTAATATTTACAACAATTACCCTAAGCTATATTAAACTTGCCACATTTTTTAGAAACTTTATAGTATAAATACATAAATAATTAGGGTTTCATTTCATTTTTATGATAACCCTAGCCACCACCTCCCCTCGCCCCTTTTTTCGGCGCCGCTCTGGCGAGTTTCCGGCGACTTCCGGCCAACTCCGGCAACAGCCGAAACCACCTCCATCATCCCCACCTGCATCTCTATGGCAGCCGCTGCCATCACCACCTCTATATATCCTCACCACTGACGCCACACCACCGCAACCACCTTCACACCACCACTGCTGCCACCACAGTCGCACCACCAACCGACGCCATAGCCGACCACCACCAGCCGACATCAACCACCACGATAAGGGTGCGTTGGGTTTTGTCTCAGTCACCAAAATGGTGCGTTGGGGTTTTTTTTCCTCACCACATAGGGTGCGTTTGGATGGAGTTTAACAACAAGCTTAATAAGGGTGTTTGTTTCGCTGTGTAGCAGCGAGTACGGCGCGTTTGGTTCTAAACGAACCATCAATAGGGTGCGTTGGGTTTGGCAGAGCACCAAAGGTGCATTGGGTTTTGATAAAAACCCACCAGCAGGGTGCGTCGGGTTTTGTGGTAGCACCGAAAGGATGCGTTTGGTTTATCAGATTCACTAGGGTGCGTTTGGTTTATATAAACCGACTAATAAAAAAAATGTTTCAAGATTTAGTAAATATAAAACCGAATCTAATGGTGGTGTTGGTTAAATAAAAGTATCATTTATTTATTTTTTGGTATTGTGTTTTATAAGCCTTTAGGGTGCGTTTGGATCTGCGATTTAACTGCAGTAGGGGTGTTTGGGTCTGGGTTTAACAGCAGTAGGGGGTGTTTGGTTTTGCTGTTAACAGCCCATAAGGGCGTGTTTGGTACAGCAGCCCCGTATCGGGGTGTGTTTGTTTTGCTTATTTTTATTTTCTAACTAGTCTCGTTTAGATATATATTGAAAAACGTGGGTATTTGCAACATGAATTGAAATTTATAAACATGGGAAACGTCGTATAAACGAATAGGTCATGCCGAAATTTCTATAACTTCTATACTTAGTAATTTTCACTAAAATTATATTATTTTAGAAACCCGATAAAAGGACGAAGTTATATGGGTTTAAGATTTTTAATTTGTAATTATACAATAACTCGACAACAAACGAAAACTATATTTTTACAAATGAGACAACCATTTTAGTCTAAGAGGAGAAACAAATACTAATTTTATAATTTTAGTTTATAATCCCTACGAAAAGATAAACTTAATTTTTGTTGAACTTTAAAGACTCGTTACTTAATGCTAACTTTTAAACTACGGCGACTTACTTTTATGCAAAAACATTTTTATTAATTTAAGTGGTGATTTCCGAAAATGTATCAAAATATTTTATTTCAATTAGTATTCTCGCGTTTCTTATATAATACTTGTAAAGTATTATATACCTCGATTATTCTTTTGATTGTTTGTCTTTGTTATATAATTCACGAGATGAATTATATACTTGTTCATCTTTTCATATGTAATATATACGGAATATATTACATACTTTGCGTTACTTTTCGATTCATTTTATTTAACCAACCACCAAACTGCTACAACTTGAAATCTAAATCTTTTATCAACGTGTCGCGTTGATGTAATTATCCATCGGAAAACCCAAATACATTATCCTAGGCTAGTGGGTCATAGCCGTTAAGATAAACCGCAACTTCTTGGTCGAGCCGTTCCAGTTTCCGTTTGTGTTGTGCTGTATGTGCATTTCTGCCAATCGTTCTACAACATCGAAGTGAGTTTATAGCCCCATGTTTTACTTGTTTTATATATATTTTTTGGGTGAGAACATGCTTGTTTATAAATTCAGTTACATGGTTTATTCAAACATGTTACATGTTCATTTACAACTCGTTACAAATTGATTTACATACGCATTTACAAACTTGTTATTTCAATGCTCAGGTGTGCCAGGTAGGACATCCAGTATGAGCACATTATTTCAATGCCCGGGTGTTCTTGGAGGGGACACCTGCGATGGGTACATATTCTTTTCATTACTGCCCAGGTGTTCTTGGAGGGGACACCTATGATGGGTACATATTCTTTTCATTACTGCCCGGGTGTTCTTGGAGGGGACACCTGCGATGGGTACATATTAATTTCATTACTGCCCGGGTATTCTTAGAGGGGACACTTACGATGGGTACATATCCTTAATTTCATTTAGTGCATCGGTTTCATGAACTTAGAGTAATCGTAATCTCTCATTTGGCAATACATACTTGAAACATTTCATGATATTTTCAATTATCATGCATACTTTGAACAATTGCGGTCCAACTTTCATACGTAAAATTTTGTGACTATTATAAGGGTTGAAATGGTCATACACACTTTGCAAATTTTTGATGCGACATTTATACTTAAACAAATCTATGAACTCACCAACGTTATGTTGACACTTTTAAGCATGTTTTTCTTAGATGAATTAGATGTTTGGCTTACTTGATGTGCATTGGAGTCTAAATTGACAAGATTTTATTCATTGATTTCTACTTACATACAAATGATCAAATCTCATTGTATTGCTTTCAAGCTTTTCATTGTGATGCAATTATGGGACAAATGTTATATCAATTTTAAGAAAATCAACGAGATTACTTTTCAAACGACACATTTAGAGGTCGTTCTCTTGTATCTTGTGTTGTTGTATTATGAAGTAACGCCCCCGGACATATTTCCGCTGCGACACATTTTTGAGGGTGTTATAGTTCAGGCTAGAGTTGAAGCTGATTATCATTTGGCTCAAAGATTGCAAGCTCAAGAACAAGAAGAACTGACTGATGAAGAAAAGGCAAGATTATTTGTACAATTCTTAGAGCAAAGAAGAAAACATTTTGCAGCCAAAAGAGTAGAAGAGAAGAGGAACAGACCACCAACAAGAGCTCAACAAAGAAGTTTCATGTGTACTTATCTTAAAAACATGGAAGGATGGAAGCCCAAAGATTTAAAGAACAAGTCTTTTGCTAATATTCAAGAGTTATTTGACAAAGCCATGAAAAGGGTAAACACATTTGTAGATATGGATGCAGAATTGGTGGAAGGCAGTGAAGTAAGAGCAGAAGGCAGTGAGACAAGAGTAGAAGGAAGCTCTAAGAGAGTAGGAGAAGAGCTGGAACAAGAAAGCTCTAAAAAGCAAAAATTGGAAGATGACAAAGAAACAGCAGAGCTTCAAAGACTAATAGAAGTTGTTCCTGATAATGTAGTAGCAATTGACTGTTATTCCTTTGTAACACAAGCCTCCAAGCTTGTTACTGGAAGATTCATAAAAGAGGGAAGAAAAGTGTTATTCATCTAATAATCAGGGTTGTGTGGAAGCTTCATAAGATGTATCTTAGTGTGCGTCTTATTGCTTTAAAAGTTTTGACAGAAAGCACTTGGAAACTTTGTAAAAGCTAGTATGGATCACAAGACCAGTTTGAGGACTTGGATTAGTTTTATATTGAGAATTTGTAAGACAATGTTTACCTCATGTAGAGGACTAATGTATGTAAAAACAATCAGACTACAGAGTATTGGATTGGAAGCTATATGGTTCATGTGGAGTACATTCATTGAGGAAGCAAAATGTGCACATTCATATGTTGCTAGAAAAGATTTTTCTCTTACTAGCACCTCACAAATCACAAATTGTGCTAAATAGTGTAAGCTGCAAGTCTGATCATTGGGAATATGAAATGTGTTATCAACTTCTTAAACTTCTCACAAAACAGCTCAAGAATCAATGAAGTGTTTGGAAGCATCCTTTTGGTGATTATGAAGCTTTTAATGAAGAAACTTGAGATTTTAAAGAAGAATATCAAGTTTAGGGGAGGATTGTTAGGATTAAAAGCCTTTTTGAAGTTACTACTGCTAAGGTTTGTGTTACTGCTGCTAAGTAAAACTTAGTGCTATTCAGTAGTCTTAATGAAAAATATGCTAAGTAGTTAGTACTGCTAGTTACTACTGCTAGTGTAACTTAGTACTGCTAGTGTATATTAGTACTGCTAGTATATGTTAGTACTGCTAGAGTAAAGTTAGTACTGCTGGTGAAGATTGAAGAAAATATTCTAAGTAGTAACTACTGCTTGTACACAGTTAATGTTGCTGGTACAAAGTTACAACTGCTAAAAGATTACAACTGCTGAAAGATAAAGATTGCTTGAAGATCAAGATTACTTATGAGATAAGGATTTTAATTTATAGAATAGATCTTTGAGAATAATCTATGTTTTAGTAATATATTGTAAATCGACTAGGACTCCTTGGTGTATAAAAGGAGGTCCTAGGGTATAGAGTTTGATATCATAATCTAGAAATTGTTAGGAATAAATCTTCATTTGACTTAATACTGCCAACAGTACTAAAGGAGTTAGTACTGCCAGTACAAAGTTAGTACTGCCAGTATTAATTAATACTGCTAATAGAAAAGAGTTAATACTGCTGATGGTCAAAGCTGCTGAACTGAAGATAAGAATGCATGGAGAGTATTTCGGGATGTTTATATTTGAATTGTAAACTATCCTAAAAGATAGGCTGTTATTTTTATAAAGGACTCCTTGTATTCTATAAAAGGAGATCCTAAGTGTAGTGAAAATCAAAACTTTTAGATATACACTTTTAGATACTTTTCATAAAAATTAGAAAGAGAATTTGTAATAGCTTCAAGGTTTGTAACCCCAGTACTTCAAGAGTACTCGTATTATTTTAATAATATTGAAGCATTGAGTTTTGTGTTCATTGTTTGTTTTTGATCATTACTGTTCCATTAATAAACTTCTCTCACGACGTATCATAGTGTTAGATTTCGATACACTTTGTATCATACAAAGTCTCAATCTTTGTTATTTTGGATTCTTCCAAGGTAACAAACTCTTTATTTCATAAAGAATCGATCAAGGCGTGGGATCACAAATGTGGTATCAGGAGCCTGTGCTTGAGAATTGATTAGGGAAAGAGGAGTTAGAAAAATTTCAGAACAATGCGTTGGCAAAGCTTCCCATGCTCTAAACTAGGCGAGTATGCAGATGTGGAAATCAGGTTAAAGCAGTTCTTTTCGGATCCAAGATTATGCATATGGGATAGTAATAGAAAAATGGGATTTTGGGTACCTATTTCCTGTTACAACACCAGATTCTCGGTCTATCAACAGCATGAAGATGACTGTGCCCCTCTTACTACTGTAAGACAAGATTTGCAAAAAGAATGGGATGTCATGTAGCCAGAAGGTCTTCTCCTCATCTGCACTCCCAAATGAACATCAGCTTACCTTAACCAGTTTGTTGATGTCAATCTATGTTTGTTGTATTAAAGCTCGCTTTGGTGGAAATGATGACAACAAAGAGACATAGAAGGCTTACTGAAGAACCTAGTATGAAAAACTGTTAATGCTACAAGGTTCAAGAATCTTTTGGACATCTATCTTTTAACAGCTTCAAAAGTGTTAGTAGATGCAATTCTAGGTGTAGATAATCCGCCAGAAGATCTAAATGTAACGTTTTGAGAAGCTTACCTTCTGAATGGGATACACATGTGGTAGTCTGGATAAACAAACCCGACTTTGAAACTATGGGTTCGGATTATTTGTACAACAATTTTAAAATTGTTGAACAAAAGGTTAAGAGAACTGTTGCAGCTAATAATGATGATAAGAATTGGCTTTTCTAACCATTCCAGCCAAGCAGTACTAATACTATTAATACTGTTAACACTAGAGTTAGTACTGGCAACACCAAGGTTAATACTGCTAGTACTGAAACTAGTACTGCTAGTTTTAGTGATGCCACAGTTTATGCCTTTTTGTCCACTCAACCACAAGGGTCTCAACTAGTTCATGAAGATCTTGAGCAAATTCAATGTGATGATTTAGAGAGATGGTCTAAAGTGGTGTGTATGCCACTGCTAAGCATGAGGCAAGAATAATTCTAGTCAGAGAACTAGAAGGAAGATCATCATTGATGGAAGTAGTACTGCTGGATATGATAAATCAAAAGTAGAATGTTTCAACTGTCATAAAATGGGACATTTTGCCAGAGAATGCAGAGCACCAAGAAGTAAAGACAACAGAAATTGGAATCAAGGAAGCTCATCAAAGGCAGTAAGGATTGAAGATGCTTCTGAAAAGGCAATGTGTGCTATAGATGGTGCTGGATTTGATTGGAGTGACATGGCAGAGGATGAAATTCAAGCAAACATGGCTCTCATGGCATTCACAGATTCTGAGGTATCAAATGATAAATCTTGTTCTAAATCTTGTTTGCAAAATTATGAAGCTCTAAAGAAACAGTATGATGATTTACTTGTTAAATTAGATGATACTAGTTTTAAAGCAGCTACATATAAAAGAGGTTTATCAATTTTAGAAGACATAATGTAGCTCTTTTAAAAGAATCTAAAGTCCTTGTTTTTCTGAGTGAAATGCTTTGCATTATAAGAAGTGTAGGTCACAAAGAATATCTAATGGGATTACTTAAGACTGAACTTGAAAAAGTTAAGGAAGAAAAGGAGGGGTTTGAATTTAAGCTTGCAAAGTTTGAAAAATCATCAAAAGACTTAGATGATTTGTTAGCAAGTCAGGTAACTGACAAGAGCAAAAAGGGTTTTGGTTATAATGTTGTCCCCTCACCTCATCCCTTGATTCTCAATAGACCAACACCTTTAGACTTATCTTATACAGGTCTTGAAGAATTCAAACAACTGAGGTAAATGAGTATGGTTTGTCTAGGAGATTCAAGTTTAAAGCCAACATTGTTTGTTGATAGAGAGTCAAAAAATTCTAAGGTAGAATACTGAAGACTCTTAACACAACAACCCGAGACTGTTAAAATTAAATGAAACTAGCTCTGTGTATGTCTCACTTAAGGTAGACAAGTAATAGAAAGAAATTTTTTTCCATCTGCCTAATTCATTTTGGGTAGAAGAACCTAAAAAAGCTAGAGAGAATACCGTTGCTCCAATTATTAAAGATTGGGTGTCAGATGAGGAAGAAGTTGAGCCTATCCCTAAGGTAGAAAAGAAAACTGCTATACCTACTGCTACTAAGAAAGAGTCAGTTAAACCTGAAAAACCAATTAGAAGATCAAGTAGGTATGCAGAGATGTACAGGTCACAGGGACCTAGGGGGAACCAAATGAATTGGAATGGTCAAAAATCCAATCAATTAGGATGTAACTTTGTTTTTAAAAACAAGGCATGTTTTATCTGTTGGTAGTTTTGATCACATTCAATGCAGTTGTCCTAAGCTTACAAACAATGTTCAAGAGCTGTCTTACTGAAGATGCCTATAAAACAGTTAATAATGCAAAGCTTTAATAACGATGTAGGTTGTTAACACTGCCAGATCTTTTAGTACTGCTAGGTCTGTTAATACTGTTAGGCCTTCTTATACTGTTCACCAAAATCAACAGTTCCTTGTGCTAGACCAAAAGAGACATCATTTCAAAATCAAGCATAATCAAATGTTCAAAGCCCCTTTTACAAGAGTTATCATTAACATAGAAGGTCTAAAAATCAAAAAATTTTAATAACATGGTAGACAAACTGCTAATACTGTTAGACCAAATGTTAATACTGTCAGGGCAAGGGGATTTAATGCTGTTAAGCCCTCAGCATTGTTGTTTGCGAGGACCTATAATACCTAATGGTGCATCACTTGTTTTCAACAAATCCATAATTTACATTGATGCACGAGGCAGATCCAAGTCAGTAATGGCTTGGGTCCCAAAGTAACTAACTTTCATAAGTTTTGTGTGCCAAAGCAATTCACAGCTAAATGTAAAGTTTTGTGGATAGTGGATCGCTCAAGGCCACATGTCTAGGAAAAATGCCCATCTTTCTGATTTCAAAGACTTTAATGAGGTTTTGTTACTTTTG
Organism: Tanacetum coccineum; assembly: GCA_026074375.1. Classification (NCBI taxonomy): domain Eukaryota; kingdom Viridiplantae; phylum Streptophyta; class Magnoliopsida; order Asterales; family Asteraceae; genus Tanacetum; species Tanacetum coccineum. The sequence goes on along the minus strand of BQNB010086219.1, from coordinate 9,957 downwards.
GTGGAGGGCAAATGGAGAAGAATTACTGGAAAAGGTACGTAGTTATAATATGCAAAACTGTTAAAAATTGATTTTGAGGATGTTTACTTTGTCTAAGAGTTGAAGTCAACTCTTTTTTGTGTCTCACAAATGTGTGACAATAAAGAACTATGTTCTTTTTTCTGACTCTGATTGTCTTGTTCTATCTCCTTATTTAGTTACCTGATGAAGTCAGATACTTCTGAAAATTCCTTGACGACTCATCATGTACAGTTTTGTTATGAAAAAACATTAGTTCCTAAAGATGGTTTAACTTGTCTTAGTTGCAAAGGCTACATCTGAGGAATCAAGGTTATGGCCATAGGAGGCTTGGTCATGTCAATTTCAACAAATATCAATAATAATTGTCAATGAAAATCTTGTAATGAGATTTGCCTTTAAAAAGAGATTTGAGAATGGACCAAACTTGTGTTGCCTATCTTTAAAGGCATGAACATAGTAAGTATCTTGTAAGATCAAGGCTTTAGTCCCATATACTAGCCATTGTTTATGCTACACATGGATTTTTTGGTCTAACTTTTGTTAGGAGTTTATGCATAAAAATACGGTTGGTAGTTATGATGATTATAGTAGATTTTCTTGGGTTTTCTTTTAAGAAATATGGATGAACCAGTGGAGATCATTAAAAAACCTTTATCAAAAAGATCGATGAGACAAGAATCTTAGTGGATAAAAAAAGTTAAAAATAATCAGAAGTGATATTGAGACAGAATTTAAAAACATGTGATGGATGATAGTTCTGTAGAGTAAAGGTATCTAAAAGAGTAATATTGTGTAGCAAGGACACCTACAGCAAAAATGGGTTAGCGACTGTAAAGAAAGAATAGGACTCTCATGAGGCTGCTAGAACAATGTTCGCTGGCTCTAAGATTACCTACACATTTTGGGCAGAAGCCTATTTTCTCAATACTTGCTATGTACAGAATAGGGTCTTAATAGTGCAAAGCCTATAAAGATTCGCTTATGAATCTTTAGGGGTATTAAACCAGCTATATGCTTCACTGAAAACCATTTGGATGTCATGTTACTATTCTCAATACCTTAGATAAGTTGGGCAAGTTTGTGAAAAGTGGATGAAAGGTTTCTTTGTTGGATATTACATTAAGTTAGCCTAGCTTTTAGGGTATACAACATTAGAACCAGAAAAGTACAGGAAAACTTGCATGTTGGGTTCTTAGAGAATAAACCTATGTTAGAAGGAAATGGTCCAAAGTGGCTGTTTGATCTTGATTCTCTAACCCAATCAATGAATTATGTACCAGTGGTTGCAGGGACTTGTTCTAATGTTTCTGCAGGTATACAAGGAGTTTCTGAGTCCAGCACATCCTCTCAACAAGATCAAGATTGTATTGTCATGCCAATTTGGAAGGATGCTTCATATTTTGATGATGCTTCACCCAAATCTGTTGCTGATGCTCAAGTTCAAGATCAAAATGGGTCTCATGATGATTGCAGTCTTCAGAATAATAGTACTGCTGACCAACAAGTTAATACTGCCAGTCCAGAAGTTAATACTGGTAGTAGACTAGTTAGTACTGCTGTCTCTGAGGTTAATACTGCTACTTCTGAAGACTTGGTCGGACCAAGTTCTACATTTGAAGAGGAGGTGGGGGACCAAGAAATAGAATTGGGGAATCTTTCACCATCTTATGCAGTTCCTACTACTCCTCACACAAGAGTTCATAAAGACCACCCAATTGATCATGTAATTGGTGATGTGGCACTCATTGTTCTAGCAAGAAGGATGAAACTTTATTACTTTGAATTTAGGATTTTTGGTGCAATACTATGAAGGAAAGATCTCTCACCAGGACTTTATACTTGTCTTTTTGCTATGTTTCCTCTCTCAGTAAGAACCGATAAGAGTTTTAAAATGCTCTTAGTGATCCGTTCTGGTGTGAAGCAAATGCAGGTGGAACTTACTAAATGTCCCCAAAATGCAAAAGTATGGTTCTTGTAGACTTGCCTAAAGGTCATAGGGCTATTGGTACAAAGTGGGTCTACAGAAACAAGAAAGATGAAAGGGGAATTGTTGTCAGGAATAAAGCAAGACTTGTTGCCCAAGGACATACACAAGAAGAGGGTATTGACTATGATGAAGTTTTTGCTCCAGTGGCTAGAATTGAGGCCATAAGAATATTTGTGGTTGATGCTTTTGTGTTATGGGTATTTACTGTCTACCAAATGGATGTCAAAGTGATTTCCTATATGGTCAAATTGAAGAGGAGGTTGTATGTATGTCAACCTCTAGGTTTTGAAGATCCTGACCATCCTGATAAAGTTTATAAAGTTGTGAAAGCACTATAGACTTTCATCAAGCACAGAGCGTGGTAGGATATCATTAGGCCACTTATTCTTTTGAGCAATGGATTCAAAGAGGACAGATGATCAAACTTATTCATCAAAAATTCAAATGGGGCATATACTGCTTGTTCAATTTATAGTAGATTGACATCATTTTTGGTTCTACCAAGACCCGCGGCTTTGTGATGAGTTGAGAAGCTTATGAAGGATAGTTTCAGATGAGTTCTATGGGAGAACTCACCTTTTTTTTTAGGATTGCAGGTCCAACAGAGAAAGAAAGGCATCTTTATCAGTCAGATAATTAGTCACCTTGAAATTTTGCAGAAAGTTCAAATACCACAGATTGTGAAGTCTGCCTCCATTCCCACAGATTTGGAAAAGCATTTGGTTAAAGATGGAGATGCTGATTGATGTTGTTGAACATCTTATAGATCTATGATTGGTTCTTTGATGTATCTTTCGCATTAGACCAGATAGATATGTTTGCAGTTTGTGCTTGTGCAGAGGTTTCAAGTTTCCCAAAAGCTTCTCATCTTTAGCTGTCAAAAGATCTTTAGATACCTTATAAGTCAAAACCATCTCTAGGTCTTTTGGTATCTAAGGATTCTCATTGGAGTTAATTGCATATGACTGATAGTGTATTTATGGGGGGGGGGGGGGCTGGGGGGGTGGGGGAGGGTGGGGGGGGGGTGGGTTGTGGGGGGGGGGGGGGGGGGGGGCTGGGGGATGGAGCTACATTGAACGGAAGTCTAAAACCACTGGAGGTTGTCATTTTTTTAGGAAAAAGGTTGTTGTCTTAGCAGTGTAAAAAGTAAACTGTAGTTGCCACTTCTACAACACTAAAAGCTGAATATTGGCCTGTGCTAATTGTGTGGGACAGTTCTCTGCGTATCTCAAAACCAATTGTTGGATATTGGTACAATTTTATGAACAATGTTATTTATATTGACAATACTAGTACTATCTGTATAATAGAAAATCCTGTACAACATTCTAAAACAAAACATATAGAGATTAGGCATCACTTTATAAGAGATTGTAATGCTAAAAAGTTGATTCAAATGGCTAAAATTGACACTCAACTTAATGTAGCAGATCTTCTTACAAAAGGTTTTGATGCTGGTAGATTTCAGTACTTGGTTTCAAGTATTGGAATGCTCAATCCTAGGCCGCAAATCTTTGTTTGTTTTGTAAGTTTGTAATGTTAGTTACTGTTAGTTTTTGTCACTTATACGCTAGTTCTAATTTTGTCCTCGAGATTTATATTTAAAACTGTTTGTTAAAACTGTTACTTATAGTTAGTACTGCTGGTTATTTCTATGTATCTATGTTAATCCTGTTAGTAACACTTAATACTGTTAAACAAGAAACATGTTTAGATTATGTTTTTCTTGGTTTTAAGCTAACCTTTTCAGGATAAACAATGAAGTGTGAAATTAGTTACTCCCTAATGTATTATTTTTAGGGAGGCAAAATGCTGGTTGTTCTTGAAGTGTTGGTTGTGACACCACACAACAAATGGTTATTAGTTCACCATGTCTAATAGACATCAAGAATTGACTAGTCCAGAGCAAACGGCTACTGGTAAAGACTTCTCAAATCCATTGATAGTTGATAGTTTACTCAAAACTATATGGTCATCAATGCACCATGTTTTTACAATGAAGCATTGGCTAGTCCAAAGCAAACGACTATTGGTAAAGACTCTACAAATCCGTTTATAGTTGATAGTTTACTCAAAACTATATGGTTTTCATTGCACCATGTTTTACTAATAAAGCAATGGCTAGTCCAAAGCAAACGGCTATTGGCAAAGACTCCTCAAATCCGTTTATGGCTGATAGTTTGCCAAAAACTACATTTATGTGTGAATTTGTGAGCTAAAACAAAAGAGAGAATTGGTGAGCTCAAAAATAGAAAGAGAGATTATATGAAGTTATTCTTTTAAGTCTTACAAACCTATGGAGTTTGTACTGCTTATGGGTAGAGAAGTTAATACTGTTAGGCGTATTTTTGTACTGCTAGGTCAAAGTTAATACTGCTGGATGACCGTTAGTACTGTTTGGGCCTAACAAAATTTTCATTTATTAATAGAGCCGTTGAGATATTTTCGCCAAATACCTATGGAATTGGGGTTTGACCAATTGGACTTTCGTGCATCTACTATATATTCATATGATTTATTCACGATAATTTCAAATTACTTAATATTGGTCAACTAATACCTCTTTGTTTTCTCTATTAAATTGCAATTAACTCTCTCCAGCCATATTACTTTGAATTTACCCGTTCCATAACCCACTCAATTTCCTCACAACTTTAATCATGGCAAGTTTGGATTTCTGTGGCAAGCATAACATGGTAGCATTTCTGGAAAAATCTACGAGAAGTGCAGGGTTTCATCAGATCATAGATTTCCTCAATCAAAGTCATATTTGCTATGCACTTACTAAGAAGCCAGTGGTGTGTGTCTCCTTTATAAAACAATTTTAGAGGTCTGCTGAGACTTTAACTGATGAAAATGGCGGCGTAAAGATTAATGATACTTATTCATGGACACTCACTTTTCAATCACTGAAGGTACTTTACGGCGGGACATTCTTAAGTTGGATGATTCATGATGGTTTACCTCTATTACCAACTCAGAGATCTTTGAACAACTGGCGCTTATGGGATATCATACCGACTTAGATAAGTTAACCTTTCAAAAAGGTGCATTTTCACCTCCATGGAGGTTTCTTATTCATAATATTCTTCATTGTTTAAGCCCAAAGAAGACTGCTTGGGAGCAGTTTAGTAGTAATATTGCAGCTGCTGTCATTTGTTTAGCCACAAATAGAAAGTTTAATTTTTCTAGGATGATCTTTGAACACATGGTGTCTAACATCTCTAGTCCCCATAAGTTTTTAATGTACCATAGGGTTTTATACACTATGCTAGATATGCGAAACACCAGTTTCAACAAAACATACTAGAACCTATCATGTTCCCTCTCTAACTATGAAGGTGTTTAGCAATATGAAGATGCCTACTAAGGGATTTTCAGGCCAGGAGGTTGCTCTATTTCCCACTATGTTAGATGATACTGCACCCTCACCTTCACCTTCTAGAATTACATCTTCACCTTCCCCTACACCTATACCTTCACCTTCCCCTGAGTCTATTCCCACTCAACCATCACCCACTTAACCATCACCCACTCAACCATCACCCACTTAACCATCACCTTCTCAACCCTCACCTACTCAATCCTTACCCACACAACCTTCACCAACACATCCTGGACCAGAATACCATCTTCCTACACCCCATGACTCACCTCTCCATGCTGTTCACTCATATGGAAGTGATGAGCGTAGTTTGAAACTTCAAGAATTGATGAATTTAGTTAACACTTTTTCTGACAGGATTAGAGTTTTAGAGGCTGACTTGTTGAAGACAAAGAAAACTTACAGTTCTGCTTATACCAAGGCTTATTCTCAGGTCAAGAAGCTAGGAGTCTCCGCAAAGATGGGAAATGCAAGGAAGCAACTAGGGTTGTTATTCTGATGATGACAAGCCTTTGTTCTTCCAAACAAGGGAGGAAGTTATTTGATGAAGAGGTTCAAGAAAAAGAGGTTCAAGAAAAAGCAAGTACTGACACTGAACTACTCATTCAAGAAGTGACTCCAACTGAAGTCATACAAGATCAAGAGGGCAGTGAGAAAGCAAGTGATGAAGTTAGTACTGCTGGGCCAAAGAAAGATACTGCTAGTGAAGAAGTTCCAACAGTTAGTACTGCTGAGGTAAACCTTAGTACTGCTGGAGGAACTGTTACATATTCAAGAAGAAGTGCTGAGAAAAGATCAAGACAGGATAAGGGAAAAGCCATATTGATAGAAGAAGAGCCCAAGAAGAAATCAAAGAAGGAACTTGAACAAGAAAGATTAAGTTATGCTGAAGCAATCAGACTTGAAGAGCAAATGAATGAGGAACAAAGAGCTCAAATTGCTAGAGATGAGGAGATTGCTAGGCAGTGGGATGAAGAAGAAAGGAAAAGAGCTATGGATGAAGCTAAGACTACAAAGAAGATTGACTGGAATGATCCTTCAGTCATTAGATATCATTCTCTAAAAATGAAGCCAAAGACTATTGCTCAAGCTAGAAGAAATATGATCAAATATTTGAAGAACCAAGGGAACTTCAAGATCAGTCAATTCAAGGGAATGTCTTACAATGACATAAGGCCAATCTTTGAAAAGATTTGGGATTTCAATCAAAATATTGTGCCAATGGATACAGAGCATGGAAGTGGAAAGCAAAAGTCTCCTCAAAAATCTCCTGTCAAGTCTCCTGCAAAAGAAAAGTCTCCTGAAAAGGTTGTGGAAGAAGAGTCTGAAACACAAGAAGCATTGAAAGAAGGTGTCAAAGAACCAGCAGCAAAGAGAAAGAAGTCCATTCCTAGAAAAAGCACAAGGAAGAGACAAAAGCTAGAAGAAGATGCTGAGAAAGATGAACTCAAAGGATTTTTGGACATAGTACCAAGAGAAGAGGCTCCTATAGAGGTTGAATCTATATCTACAAAGTTTCCTATTGTGGATTGGAAGACATGTGTGTTGACAGAGACTTTCATGTACTATCAAGTTTTCAGAGGTGATGGAAGTTCAAAGAATTATAAGGTACTGAGTGAAATGCTTGAAGATTTTGATAGACTGGATGTAGAAGAATTGTTCAGATTAGTCAAGGAAAGATTTAGTACTTCAAGACCAGAAGGATTTGATCTGATGCTTTGGGGAGATCTACATACTTTGTTTGAGCCTGATAAAGATGATGAGATTTGGAGAGATCAACATGAATACAATCTTTTAAGCTGGAGATTATGTGATTTCTGTGGTATCCATATTTTGTTGATGGACAATGGATTGGCAATTCATATGTTGACAGAAAAGAAGTATCCCTTAAGCCAAGAGATGTTGACAAAGATGTTAAGTAGAAAATTGGAGGTAGATCATGAGAGTTCCCAGGCATTTGAACTCCTCAGATTCATAAGATCTCAAGTGCAGAAGTGACAGAATTGTTTGAAAGAATCATCAGCAGAAGAAGAAGACTAGAAGATTTTATTCAGAAGAAACTTGATGATTTGAAGGACAATCACAAGTTTAGGGGAGGATTGTTAGGAATAAATCTTCATATGACTTAATACTGCCAACAGTACTAAAGGAGTTAGTACTGCCAGTACAAAGTTAGTACTGCCAAGGTTACTTAATACTGCTAGTAGAAGGAGTTAGTACTGCTAAATGGTCAAAGCTGATGAACTGAAGATAAGAATGCATGGAGAGTATTTCGGGATGTTTAGTTTTGAATTATAACTGATCCTAATAGATAGGCAGATATATTTGTAAAGGGCTCCTTGTATTTCTATAAAAGGAGATCCCAAGTGTAGTGTAAATTAGAACTTTTAGAGATACATTTAGAGAAAATTTGTAATAGCTTCAAGGTTTGTAACCCCAGTACTTCAAGAGTACTCGTATTATTTAATAATATTGAAGCAGTGAGTTTTGTGTTCATTGTTTGTTTGTGTTTGTTTTGTCATTACTGTTCCATTAATAAACTTCTCTAGAGTATCAAAGTGTAGATTCCGCATACACTTTGGTATACATACAAAGTCTCAATCTTTGTTATTTTGGATTCTTCCAAGGTAACAAACTCTTTACTTCATAAAGAATCGATCAAGGCGTGGGATCAACAGTTTTTAATTCTTCTTTTTCTTTTACAGCTTCTGCTAATAGTTTTTTATGGTATGTGAGTACATTAAAAAAATATCAGAATTTTGGCATCTAAATCAATTTTCTTAAATTCTAAAATTTTCCTCCATACCAAAGTTGATTTTTCTGATGAGCAACTAATTAAGCCTCTACCTTTTTTAAAGCTTGATCATAAGCTTATATTTCTATACTAGCATCACCAAGTTGTTCCCTTTGAGTATCATATAATTTTTTAAGTTGTGCATATGATTGCTCACATTCAGTAGAACAAGTATGTACCTTAGAATTAGCAAATCATTAAACAATAATTTTCAAATTAGTGACCTACGTTCAGCGTTGGCTTGATGTTAGCACTGGTAGGATTTCCATTCATCATCGTGAAAACTTTACTTAAGTATTGTTGATCCCTTCTGAACAGATCTTTAACTCCTTAGCTGATATAAGGTTTAGTTATATTGGATAAATCAAAGACAACTATGGTAGAAACTTTGATTGGGAATATCACAAACTATGCGAAAACTAGGTTGTGATACTAAGAAGAATAATAACAATAAACCAAACTTTCAGCCTCAATATATTGAATACGGTTACTCTGAATGGTAACAGGGTTTACAACCTTGAAGCTATGAACTAACTATAAAACGTGTGTATGATGGATGTGTAGAGATTTATGTATTTTCTCTACACCCTAGGACCTCCTTTCCTTTTATAGTACAATGAGTCCTAGTAGGTTACAACACAATTAATACTTTCCTAAGTATTCTACATTAATACTTTCCTAATAAACCTTGTAACCTACTCATCATATTTAATACTTATTAATACTTTCCATAAGTATTCAACCTTCCTAGTCAACACATTTAATATTATAAGGAAACTAAATCATTTGGATATCAATCCTGATCTTCATATCTTTGACCATATCTTCTACAATCTTCCATTATTTATAGAATCTTTATTATGTCGATTTAGTCCCTCTTGTTTCATTTATTCAAACAGCATCAAGGAATCTTTAATTCCCAACAATCCTCTCCTAAACTTGATATTCATTTGTTAATCATCAAGTTTCTTCAATGTAAGCTTCTTGATCACCAGGAGGATGTATCCAAACACTTCTTCACTTCTAATTGATGTTTGAAATCCTGTTGTTCTTGTTTCTAGCATCATTTGAAGTCTCATCAATGAAGGTAACCTCTGTATATGCATCATCAATTTGAAATCCTGTTGTTCTTGTTTCTAGCATCATTTGAAGTCTCATCAATGAAGGTAACCTCTGCATCTGCATCATCAATTTGAAATCTTGTTGTTCTTGTTTCTAGCATCATTTGAAGTCTCATCAATGAAGGTAACCTCTGCATCTGCATCATCAATCCTCCCCTGTTTGGATGCATCCTCACCCAAGCTTTCTTTATTATCACATAAGTGGTTTTTAAATTCTCCAAATCATGAACCATGGTTAGAAAATTGGTACAAAGAATCATTAATTCAATAAGTTTAAAACTATCCTCATCACTTTGAAGTGAATTACAGAAATGTATAGTTTTTGGCAAACTACCAGCCATAAACAGATTTGATGATTCTTTACCGGTTGTCGTTTGCCCCAGAATAGCCAATTCTCAGTGTCGGTTAGACATGGTGAATTGATTACCATTTGGCATGTTGAAATGAAACCAACACCTGAAAATTCTCCAATCCCTTGTAGCTTGCCAATTCTCAAAACCACTATCCATAGATCAGGCTAAGAAAAAAAATCCTCCCCTCAAATGTAGCTAGGGATTTACAATACCAATGTTGACCACCAAAAAGAGAAATTAGTTTCTCGTAGGGACCTAGGCCTTTACAGGCTTGGGTCTGCCTTGTGGTCCTTTAA
>BQNB010086218.1:0-16041 GCA_026074375.1 Tanacetum coccineum | reverse complement strand
GGATTCATAGTATTCACCTAAAAAGTCAAATACTTGGTGATCCTAAGTCAGCTGTGCAAACAAGGAGCAAAGTGCAGAACAAATCAGGAGCTCATGCTCTTCTCAGTCATATTCAAAAGCAGCAAAGAAACAATCACAAAGATCAACAGCATTGCTTGTTTGCATGTTTTCTATCTCAGGAGGAACCTAAAAAGATTGCTGAAGCTCTACAAGATGACAGTTGGGTTCAAGCCATGCAAGAAGAACTGTTACAGTTCAAGCTACAACAAGTATGGGTTCTTGTAGATCTACCTCATGGAGTGAAGGTGATAGGCACCAAGTGGGTCTACAAAAATAAAAGAGATGAAAGAGGTGTAGTTGTGAGGAATAAAGCAAGATTGGTGGCCCAAGGGTACACACAGGAAGAAGGTATTGACTATGATGAGGTTTTTGCTCCTGTGGCAAGAATAGAAGCTATCAGGTTATTTTTGGCCTTTGCCTCATTTATGGGGTTCATAGTATACCAAATGGATGTTAAAAGTGCTTTTCTGTATTGGCCACTATAGAGAAGAGGTTTTTGTCTCACAACCTCTTGGGTTTTGTTTGATCTGATCATCATACAAAGGTTAATTAAGGTGATCAAGTTTGTATGGACTGCACAAGCCCTAGAGCTTGTATGCTACTTTAAACATTTCTTAGAGAAGCATGGATACAAGAGGGGCACAATTGGACAAGGACTGTATCATTAAAAGAGACAAAAAGGCTATAGGCTGGTTAAGTGTATGTGGATGATATCATTTTTGGTTTAACTAACAAGTATTGGTTGTGAGTGTTGAAGCCTTAATGAAAAGAATACAGATGAGTTCCATGGGTGAACTCACATTTTTCTTAGGTCTACAAGTCAAACAGAACAAAGGAGGAATCTTCATCTCTCGGGACAAGTATGTAGCTGAGATACTCAAGAAATTTGATCTTGTGAATGTGAAAGCTGCAATAACACCCATGGAGACAAAGGTGCCTTTGACAAAGGATGAGGAATCTTTTGATGTAGATGTACACTTGTACAGATCCATGATAGGTTCCTTTATGTACTTAACTACCTCTAGACCTGATATTATGTATGCTGTCAAGAGGATCTTCAAGTATCTCAAGGGCAAACCAAACTTGGGCTTATGGTATCCTAGGGAATCACCCTTTGACTTGGAAGCATTCTCTGATAGTGACTATGGTGGGTCCAACCTTGACAGAAAATCCACTACAGGTGGTTGTCAATTTCTTGGACAAAGACTTATCTCATGGCAATGTAAGAAACAGACAATAGTGGCTACTTCAACAACTGAAGCTGAATATGTCGCTGCTGCAAATTGCTGTGGGCAAGTATTGTGGGTTCAAAATCAATTGCTGGACTATGGTTTCAATTTCATGAATACCAAGATCCACATTGATAATGAAAGCACAATCTGCATTGTGAAGAACCCTGTATATCACTCCAAGACAAAGCACATCGAGATACGTCACCACTTTATAAGAGATTGTTATGAGAAGAAGCTCATTAGTGTGGAGAAAATTCACACAGACTTAAATGTAGCTGACCTGTTGACCAAACCTTTTGATGGACCACGGTTTAATTACTTGGTGGTTAGCATTGGTATGATTAACCCATAGCTACATTTAAGGGGAGGCTTAGTTGTATAGTTTGTTTAATTCTGGTAGCTAAGTTATCATTAATACTGTTAGTTAAGTTTCTATTAATACTGGTAGTTATGTCATATTAATACTGGTAGTTAAGTAGAGTTAATTCGGGTAGTTAGTTTTCATTAATTCTGTCTATACAATCTCTTGCAGCATGTTTTTCTTTGTTTTAGACAAATCGGGATTAAAACGAATAAGTTATTACGATTACAAGTTGACCTAACAAAAACCAAAAAAACGACAAACAAGCGTCTTGTAACATAAAAACCACTATCATCGTAGAAATATCAAAACTTGAAAATGTAATATTTGATCACTCGTCTTAGCTACTACGAAGACTGGACGTGAAAAAACGCGAGCAACGGCCTTAAAACGACCAAATTAGGTCATTTTACGAAAAGTCTATTTAATAAATGTTTCACTTTATAAATACTAATTTTACTAAAAAGATTAGTCGGTGAATTATGCTAATAGAAAATTACGTGGATATCAAAGTGCTATATATACTAGGGATGTTACTCATAAATGAGGCCTTTTCGGATGGCGTATCAAACGAGATGTTGGATGTTATGATTTAAAGTGTCCTAACCTCCTCGTAAACGTCATGTCATGACCTCATAAATTATGATAGCCTGAACGATAGTATGTTTAACAACTAAAGATTTATATTAATGTTATTAATATAAGTACTCGGTACTTATACGACTATATTAAAATAGGTGCATTCAGGGAATAATCGTGAGCAGCAAAAATGTAGGGGCCCCCACTTGAAATAAATTATCAAACCACCCCACATGAGTGAGTTTCATAGCCCCACACTTCTTTTACAGTTTTTAACTGATTTACTATTATTTGGGGTGTAACACGCTTTTGTTTTACAAATTGGACGCAAGTAGATATTTTGCATTGATTACATGTTTGCCTAAGTAGCGATAACCCAAGTTAAGCCCATTATTCATGAACTGTCAATTGCAACGTGTAGTTGCGGAATACATTATGTGACGCGAATGTTATTTAATAGATCTATTTGGGAAATGCCTCCCCCGTTTTCGGGTGAATAGCATAATCACCAGGAACGAACGTTATAGCAGTCGAATCAGGGATGTTTCTGGTTAGAAACATCATTACCGGGCTGAGTAGAGCAAAATTTTTCGAACAAGACTGGTCGAGCTACAGTGTCATGGAGCTAGTGTAAATGTAATCTGGTTTTGTGAAAGTTATTCATATGTTTTGTAAACATCACGGGAAAGTCTTGCGGTCCTGCATATTTAAATACATAAAAACCCTATGATTCAAAACATTTTAGTTGACCGTTTAAGCAATGTTTTGGGGGGCGCAGGCGGTCCATAGGCACACGCAGTGCCAAGGATGCACTGGGTTACGTTTTGGATTGCATCTTTAAAGACTTTGAAATCATATTATTGGTGACTCCAAGTCCTCTATTTTGTAATATAAACAAGGAACAAAAGAAGCTATAAGCTTTTGTAATATGTTCTATTAATTAAATCCAATGTATCAATTTAAACAACTATTTGTGTCGTTCTTATATAATCTTGTGTTGTTGAACTGACGTAACACGTTTTTCCCCCGGATCCTTATTCCACAACCAACAAACATCAAACACAAAACAAATATCCAATCCAAAAACACACAAAAACCACACACCAAACACCAACCAGACCAAAACAAAACCCACCACATCCAAAAACCACAAAAACACAAAACCACAAAAGTCAAGACAACCCACACCATTCCAAAAAGCAACCAAAACCAAAATCACAACAAATGACCCAAAAAAAAACAAGACAAGCCAAAAAAACAAGAAATCACCAAAAACCATCCAATCACAAGCCCAACCAACACTCCAACACAAACCAAAAAAATCCAGACCACAACTCTAACACAAAACAAAGAAAACCCACCAAAAAACAACACAAATCCAAAAAAACATCCCAAAACAGACACAACAACTGGCCACAACACCAAAAAGACAAAAACAACACAAAAAAAAAACTAACACCACTCACAAAAACCAAAAACCACACAAAAAAAAAAACACAAACAAAATCCACAATCCACATCCAAAAAACAAAACAAACAACAACCGCCACCCAACACACAAACACCAAACTCAACAAATCAAACGACACAACCCTAACCCAACTCCCCCCCCCCCCACTCACAAAAGCAACACCACCACACTCCACACCACCAGACCACCATCAAAATAACAAACACCCAAAAACCCATCTAACAACCACAAGTATAAGACCACGCTCCAGCGCCGCAACACCCACACCTACAAACAACCCCCCCCCCCCCCCCCCCCCCCCAGCACCACCCACCGCCCCTCCACCCAACCCCCCCCCCCTCCCCCCACACCAACACCCTCCAACCCCCCCAAACCCCCCCCACCCCCACCCCCACGCCCCACCCCCCCCCCCCCCCCACCCCACCCACCCCCCCCGCACCCAACCCACAACACACATCCCCAACCCCAACAGAAAAACCCACAAACCACCACCCACCCCCACCCTACCACCCACCCACCCCACCCCAAAAACAATCATCAACCCCCCAACCTCCCACCACCACCTCAGCAACAACCCCCAAACAAACCAACAACACACCCCACCACCAACCCTCCCATCCCATAACAATCCACACAACAAAACAACAACTAACAAACCCATAAAACCCCACCACAAAACAAACACCAAGCCACAACAAAAAAAAACCAAAAACCACACACCACCCTTCCACAAACACCACACAACACCGCCACACCCCACCCTAAAACCCACACAACACCACACCCACCAATCACCAACCCACAACAACTACACACACCCACCAATACACTCCACACAAACCCCACTAACAACACCACCCACCAAACATACCACAACACACACCCAACAAACAACAAGACCACCCCCAATAGACAAAACCCAACTACAAACACGCAAGAAAACCAAACTTCCACACACACACCAACACACAACACCAACAAAAGAACACAACACCCCACCCACCACCAACACAAACACAACCCCACATAAATAACCCCCCCACACCCACCCCCACCCCCCCCCACCCCCCCTCCCCCCACAACCGCCCCCGACCCCCACCCCCATCCCGGCACGCCCTCCAGCCACCCACCACCCCCCCCCCACACCCCATCCCCCCCCCCCCCCCCCACCCCTACACCACCCCACTCACCCACCCCACCACCACCACCGCCACCACACACCCATGCCCTCCAATCCACCCATAACACTAACCAACAAACTAAAACCACACAAACAAACACTCATCCACCCAAACCCCCCCAACCACCGCACACCACCCCACCCAGTCAAGACCCCGCAAACCCCAACCATCCAAACCCACCACACACCCAAAACACCAAGCCAACATAACCCACATAGCCATCCCCAAAAAAAATAAACCCAAAACAAAACAACACACAACCACCCATCCACACACAACACAATTCCACACCCCCATCCATAACCCCATCCAACACAACACACCAAAACCAAACAAAAACAAAAAAAAAAAAAAACCCACTAAAGATCACCCAACCACAGCACACAAAAACACCCAAGAACACCATCCACAACAAACCAAAAACAAAAACACACACAAAAACTAATCAATACCAAGACCAAACAAACTCAAACACAACACCATCCACCAAAGCACCATCTCCAAAAACACAGAAACAACAAAAACAACAACAAACACAATAGCGCCCAACAAACAAACAACCAAAAACAAACATCAACTCCATACAACCCAGACCCCCCCCCTCCCACCCCCCACGCCCTACCCACCTCCCCCAAACCCCACACCCACCTTCCCCCAACTCTCCACCAACAAACCCTCAACAACTCACAAACCCACTCACACCAACACCTCCACAGCCATACACACCCCAACAAACACAAACCAACAACCCAAAACCACACAATCATCCCCACAACCCCCGCCCCCACCCACAAAACCACCAACAGATCCAACACAACCCCCCCACCCACCCATACACACACACACCCCCACACCCACCCATCCTCTCTCCAAAACACCACACATCAACAACAGCAAGCACACCAACACAATCCTAACAACCCCACAACCCCAAACTCCAAGCACACCAACAAACCATCAAACAACACACAACATCAACAAATCACAACCAAAACATCCAAAGCAAAACCACAAACACCCAAAACCAAACAACACCACAAAAAAGACCAACACAACAAAACACCATCAACCAAACTGACCACCCGACCCCAACCACCCCAGCACCAACACACACCACAAACAATACACCCCACATACACAACGAGTCACACACCAAAGGCCCCACACCAAAAGTCACAACAAACAACAAACCACAAAACCCCTACACACCACATCAGCACACAGACCACCAGGCCGACACACATCCAACTCAACCTCCACACCACACAACAACAACAAATCCAAACCGTTACACACAAAAAACAACACCAACAAAAACAGACAATATCCAATCCACAACAACATAGAAAGAGACACCAACATCAAACTGACACCAAAACAAGACAATCATCCACAAGTCACTAGATTGGGGTGATATGATATCCACACACCACACACATCCCCGCCAACACCTGATCCCCTCACCCTCCCCCCCCCCCCCACCCCCTCCCAGACCCCCCCCCACCCCCCCTCCCCCATCCCCCGTCCCACCCCCCCACCCCCCCCACCCTACCCCACCGCAGTCCACCACCGCAACCACCCCCCACACCCACATCACCCCCACCCAAACCCCACCCCCCCCCCCTACCACCACCACCCCAACCACCCCCCCCCCCTCCCCCCCCCCCCCCCTCTCCCCCCCTTCACCCCCCCAGCCCCCCCCCCCCCCCCGCCCCCCGCCCCCCGCCCCCCCCCGCCCCCCCCCCCCCCCCCCCCCCCCCCCCCCCCCCCCCTCCGACCCTCCCCCTCCAACGCCCACCTCCCCCAACCCACCCCCACCCCCCACAACAAACACCCCCCATCCCAACTCACAATAAAAACAAAAACCTAACAACACCAACACCTACACAACACACCACCATCCCAAACCAACAAACTACATACAACCCCGCATCACAAAAACAATAATACCACAACCCAACACACATCCCCATAAAAACTCCCCAAAACCCCCCATCACTAACAAAAGAACTCGACAATGTCATAAAAACACCACAGGCACATCCAGATAAAAAAAACAAAACAAAACAACATACCACAATCACAAACCACCCCATCACAGACAAAAAAACAACCCCAAAAAAGCCAACAAAAGCCCAGACCACCACTACATCCACAGCACATCATATCAAAACCCAACACCACCCCAAAAACACCAAAACCAAAAACCAAAAAAACCACAACACCACCAACCAACCAAAAAAAAACAAACAACCAAACCTCACCACCAAACAACACACAAAAGACAAAAACCCCAACCAAAACACATCCAACCACACACAAACAGCATCCAAAAACAATCCACACCACCAGAACACAACAGAAACCCCGCACAAAAAACACCCCCCCCAAACCACACTCCACCAAACTGCCCCCCACCCCCCCCCACCCGTCACACCACCCCCACCCCCCACCCCCCCACCACCACCCCCCACCCCCACCATCACCACACACAACCCCCAAAAATACCACCACCTACCCACAACAACACCCCACCAACCCAGCCCACACACACCACAAAACCACCCAGCTGTCCCACCCCCACAACACAAAGAAACACCACAACGATCCACACCACAAAACAAAAACCACGAACACCAACCAAGAATAGGGGGGCAGAGGGCGAGGGCGAGGGGGGCGGGAGGGGTAGTTACAGGGGTAGGTCGGGGGGGGGGGGAGCGGGGGGCCGGGTGTGACAGACCAACAAAATCCACCAAACACAACACCAAAAACAATACAAACAACCATCCAACAACAAAAAACGCCAAAAGAAAAAGAATCCCCCCCATACACAACACAACAAACAACACAAAGTACCAAACACAAAACACATCCACCACACATCCACAACAAAGACCAACACAAAAACACATAAATCACAAACACACCAAACACCAGCCCACAAAAACAGCAACACATCACAACAAAAACTCAATCCAACAACACACAACAACACAACAAAAATCACAGCAGCCCTCCCCCACTCCAACACCATCCATCCACAATCCACCTCTTCCACACACACCCCAAAAAACAAAACCTACATAGGGGGTGGGGGTGTGACTTGTGTTAATATTGGTTCACGGAGTTATTATCTCGGGCACAAGATCTAGTTAGCCAGGATTATACAGCTGGTCACAACAGTTTTTAAAGGGACTGGAGTTGACAAGGGAGGTCTTTAGGTGTGTCACAAGCTCACACATGGTGACACGTAGATTCTCACCTCAATAAAACAAGAGAAAACAACAATAAAACCACAATTCCAACGGCACGAACCCTCACACTTGTGAGGCGTAGTCTACACGTCTATGTTCCCACGGTCACCCAGAGCCAAGGTTAAGAGAATCAGGTCAAAATGTTTTTTTGCTGGACTATAACCGATTTCAAACAATGTGCATTCATAAAAAGGGTTATTTATGAGGACACACTAGCTGTTGCATTAGTAGGACATAGAATCAATCATATATAATATTACGGTGGAAATAGAATATATTTACGTATATATAATAAGAGCCTTAATATAATATACTCTTATAAAAGTATTTCTTTGGTCACAGTGCGATGTGAAAACTTATTTTTGATGCATAATGTTATGTTACGTTAATGATTAGATTGAAATCTAATGGGTATTATGTTTCTTTGATTTAGAAAATGAACAACAAGAGGAAGGCCCACGAGGATAAACCCAGATACAACACCAACACCAGTCACACCAGCTCCAAATGCAACAACCACAACTGTTACTGAGCACAACTTCATGGCCTTAAATAGATCAAGGAGTATGTGTGTTGCAATGGCTGAAGCAGAAGCAAGTCAGGTGGTTAGGAATGGCTACAAAAGCAATGGTTCAGGACCTAGGCAGCACAAACTGCTCGCTAATGCCTCTTACTCTGAAACTTGAAATGCAAACCTTTGACTTTCAAAGGCACTGAGGGAGTCGTCGACTCACTTAATGGTTTCAGAAAATGGAATCTTGTATACAATAAGCAATTGCCCACAGCTAGTCAAGTCCAATTCCGAGCGACTTGCACTCTGTAAGACGATGCCTTACATGGTGGACATCCCATGTTAAGACCACCACTCCAGAATACTCGCCATGCCATGGGCACACTGACAGAAAATGATGACGTTAAATCTTGCCCGAGGGGTGAGATCACGAAGATTGAAACTGAAATGTAGGACCCATAAGATTAAGGGCATCGTGAAGTGGTGGCTATAATCGACGGTTTCTAGCAAGTAGCCTTGATGTGTTTCAGCAATGTATCCAGAAGAGGTAGACAAGATTGAAAAGGATATATGGTGATTGCCCGATTTGTACTTGGCAGTGTAAAAGCATCAAAGTCAAAGACCATGCAAGAAGTGATTGAGTTACGACTGAATGATGAAAGGACAAGCCCCATGCCTATGCCTGAACGTCAGGCAGAAAGGAAAAGGAAGTATGATGATCTTCCCCAGAACAATCAAAACCAGCAACAGAAGAATATGAGGCAGTACACAGGTCAGGCCTATGGCTGGCAGGCAAATAGTGACAAAAGCCTTACCAAGGGTCTAAGCCTCTATGTTCCAAGTGTAATTGCCATCATGAAGCAGGTCCTTGTCCACCTAGGTGCAGTAACTCATAGGGTTCCATCTTGGCCAGGACTGTAGGATACGACCTGCTATCAACAACACAACAACCGTAACACAACAACAACAACAACAACAACTACCGTAACAACACAATAATCAAGAGCATGGTCGCTTTGAGTGCGAGCTCAGGCCACTTTAAAAGAGAACTGCCCGCAACTGAACAACAAATGATCGTGGTAATCAAGCTGTGGTGGGGAATAACAGGCTCCAGCGAAGTGTATGCCGTTTGGAAATTCGGGGGGCAAACCCAGACAACGTCGTGCGGGGTCGTTCCTTCTAAACCAACCGTTATGCTTACATCATATTGATACTGTGCCGATAGGAGTTTCGGGTATCTGCTGCATTTAGTACTTTCTTGTACAACATCCCCAAAAACACTAGATCATGAGTTATAACGTTGAGTTAGGCCGACGGTAGGAAATTGGAGTAAATACTATAATTGATAGGTGATGTACGTTAAACTATTTTAAACCATCCGTTCAACATCACCTAATGCCGTTAGAGATGGGTAGTTTCGACGCATAATAGGCATGGATGGTTGTCAAAATACAGTGACCGATTATCGCTGTGCTAAGAAGATTGTTTCGTATCCCTCCGTGAACGAAAATACCTAATCGTCGCGGTGACGGATGTATGAAGGACACAGAACGCGCCTAAACGTCATCTCGTGAACCAAGGTTCAAAAGTATCAGCTAAAAGGATCTCACGTCTTTTTTGGCACATGTGTACTAACAAAAGGGAGATTGAAGACAAGTCAGAGAAGAATGACTTTGAGGACGTACCGATAGTTAAAGATTTTCCTGATCGTATTTCCTGAGGATTTGTCCGGGTCTTCCTCAAAACTCGACAAGTGGAATTTTCACATCGATCTAGTACCTGGTGCTGCACCTGGAATAGCAAGGTCAACATAACGATTGCCCCCACAGAAATGAAAGAATTGGCGGATCCAACTATAAGACTTTCCGACAAAGGCTGTTATAAGACCAGTTACGCACCAAGGGGAGCTACCATTCTATTCGTTCAGAAGAAAGATGGATCTTACTGATGTGCATAGATTACTCGAGAACTAAACAAACTAACGTGTGAACGGAACCGTTATCCTCTACCAAGGATTGATGACTATTAGATCAACTCAAGGGTTGAGTGTCTACTCGAAGAATCGACCGAAGGTCAGGTATTACCAACTTGAGGGTGTTCGAAGAAGAAGACATCTCGAAGACTGCCTTCAAGAACACGATATAAGGACATTATGAATTCCCAAGTTATGCCGTTTGGTTTTGACCAACGCACCTGCATGTGTGTATGAGGACGCTCATGAATCCGAGTGTGCAAACCTTAATCTTGGAAAATTCGTAATGTCTTTTGACGATAGTTTTGATCTATATCCAAGGAACCAAGCAAGACACGAAGAGCAGCTGAAGATAATATTGGAGTTTGTTGAAGAAAGAGGAGTATGTATGCAAATTTTCAAGAGTGAATTTTGGATTCCCAAAGTAAAGGTCCTCGTCACGTGATTATAATACAGTGATTCATGTGGATCCAGCCAAGATCGAATCCGTTAAAGATTGGGCATCTCCTAAGACACCAACGGAGATTCATTAGTTTTTAGGTCTTGCTGGGTACTATCGACGATTCATTGAAGGGTTTTCAAAAATCGCCAAACCAATGACCAAGCTCACTCAGAAGAAGGTCAAGTTTGAGTGGGGTGACAAACAAGAAGCAGCGTTCCAGTTATTGAAGCAGAAGTTGTGTAGTGCACCAATTCTGGCTTTACCCGAAGGAAGCGAAGATTTTATCGTATACTGCGATGCTTCGATCAAGGGTTTGGGCGCTGTGTTGATGCAAAGGGAAAAGGTTATTTCTTATGCATCACGCCAGTTAAAGATCCATGAGAAGAACTATACTACTCATGATCTGGAACTTGGAGCCCAGTATCTTCGCGTCCTGAAGATTTTGTAGAGCACTACTGTATGGAACCATAGTGTACAGTGTTCACTGATCATAAAGCTTACAACATATTCTTATCAGAAGGAACTGAATCAAGAGACAACGCCGATGGGTTAAGTTTGCAATAGTGATTACGATTGCGAATCGTATCACCTAGGGGAAAGCAAATGTTCCGTTGCTGATCTTTGACAAAAGGAACGAAACCACCGTTAAGAGTTCGACTTTAGTCATGACTATATAAGTTGGATCTTCCTAAGCAATCTGAATGCTCATACTGAACGCGAAAACCAAAAAACATCAAGAGTAGGATGTTTGGAGGTATGTGATTGTGAAAATGCCAAATTTCCAGAGCAATAAGGAGGAAAAGTTGTAACCTAGTACGGATGGAACCCAATGCCATCAATGGCAGAGTTGGTTACCTTGTATGGTGATTTGCGGACTGTAGATACATGCACAGAGTCCCACAAATCCACAGAATTCTATCCATCCAGTTTTGAGAAAATGTATCCAGACTTAAAGAAGCTATATAGGTGGCCCAATATGACACCAACATCGCCACCTATGTTTAGTGCAAGTGCTTGACCTGTGCTAAGGTCAAGGCCGAACATCAGAGACAATCGGGTTTGTTGGTACAACCCGAGATGCCTCAATGGAAGTGGGACAATATCACGATGGATTTTGTCACGAAGCTTCCTAAGTCATCACAAGGGTACGATACCATTTGGGTGATCGTTGACCGACTTACAAAGTCTGCAATTTTTATACCCATGAGGGAAACTGACCCCCTGGAAAAACTGGCAAGAATGTACCTAAAGGAAGTAGTAACGAGGCATGGAATACCATCCTCGATTATTTGTGATCGTGACCCTAGGTTTGCATCAAATTTTTGGAGGTCACTTCAGAAAGCTTTGGGTACAAGTTTAGATATGAGTACGGCATATCATCCGCAAACTGACGAACAAAGTGAGAGAACTATTCAAACTCTTGAAGATATGCTTCGAGCTTATGTGATCCACTTTGGAATGTGTGGTTTAAACTTTTCCATTGGTCCGAGTTTTTCATAACAATAACAGTTTATCTAGCTAGCATTAAGGCTGCACCCTTAGAGGCACGTTTAAGTAGAAATGTCGTTCGCCAGTTTGTTGGGCTGAGTTGGAGACAGTTCAACTCACCTGTTTTTCCAGAGATAGTACAAGATACGACTGAGAAACATCAATCAAGTTAAGCAAAGGGATGCAAGCCGCTCGTGATAGGCAAAAGAGCTACGTAGATTTGAAGCGTTAAGCCGATGAGTTTGAGGTTGGAGGATAAAGTGAGCTCAAGTGTTTCGCCTTGAGGAAAGGAATAGTTACGTTTTGCAAACGCGGAAGTAACTCCCAGGTTTTTTGGACCCTCAAGTAATAAAAAGGGTTGTGAGACGTTGCCTACAAGCACGAGTTCCTGAGGCGCTGAGCAAGTTCTTAATACCTTTCAGTGATCCAACTTAAAGAAGTGTCCATGCCGACGAACCCTTAGCCGTTCCGTTGATGGACTCCTTTTGATGACAAGCCTCAGTTTTGTCGAGGAACCACTAGAGATCACAGAACGTGAAAGTTAAAACGTTTGAAGCAAAGCCGTATCCATTAGTCAAGTTCGCTGCAACTCCAAGAGAGGTCCAGATCTTACATGGGAACGTTCGAAGATCAATTCGGAAGAAATACCCTCATCTATTCCCAAAGACCGGGCCCGTCATCAAGTGCTGCGTCTTAAAAGCCTTGAGTACAAGGCTCAACTAAACCAGGGGGAGACCTATAACAACCCGTGGTTTAGGACAATGTACACGTTGATAAAGTCTGCTATTTAATCTTTTATGTATTGGTACGTGTATTTTGTTTTAATGAAATCGTTAAGTTAAATGCGCTAAGCGAGAAATAATCAGTTAACCGTAAACGGGCCATCAGCAAATTATTGTTTATCGTCAAACAAGGGTTATGTTAATTATTTTGGGAACTTATTTAAAAACATTAACACCGAGTTACTTTATCGGATACGTGAAAGTATTTACATTTCGCGATAAATGACAATTAGGTTTTCCTGGAACCCTAAAAATTAACGTACGCTTCAACAAATACTAACGTTTATATACAATGACAAAGTATTATAAAAGTAATTTAATAAACTATGAACTATGTAAAAGATACTATCCATCAGCGGGACCCAACTTTAATAAATATAATACATCTTTTTAAATAACAAAGACGTACTCGCTAACATCACTAAAATCGGGATTAAAAAGCGAATAAGTTTAATACGAATAACAGTTTAGCGCTAATATAACCCAACAAACGACAAACAAGCTATCGTGAACAGTAAAAACACTATCCACTCACAAATATCAAAAACTGAAAATATAATATTTTGATCACTGCACTACTACGAAGACGTGGACGTAAGAAACGCGAGCAACCTAGGCTTAAAACGACCAAATTAAGGTCATTTTTACAAAAAGAAATTATAAACGTTTTCACTTTATAAATATTATTTTACTAAAACGATTAGTCGGTGATTATGCTATATAGAATATTACGTGGTTATCAAAGTGCTATAATACTAGGGAGTTTCATAATGAGGCCTCTTCGGATGGCGTATCGACGAGTTGTTGGATTTACGATTTAAAGTGTCCTAACTCCTCGTACGTCATGTCATGACCTCTTAAATTATGATAGCCCGAACGATAGTACGATGTAACAACTATAAGATTATATTATGTTATTAATATAAGTACTCGGTACTTATACGACCTATATTTAATTAGGTTGCATTCGGGAATAATCGTGAAGCATTCCCACACTTGATATAAATTATCAAACCACTCACTTGAGGTGAGTTCATAGCCCCACACTTTTTACAGTTTTACTGATTTACTATTATTTGGGGTGGAAACAAGCTTTGTTTTACAAATTGGACGCAAGTGGATATTTTGCATTGATTACATGTTTGCCTAAGTAGCGATAACCCAAGTAAGGCCCATTATCATGAACTGTCAATTGCATAGTTGTAGTTGGGAATTACATTATGTGAGCGCGAATGTTATTTAATAGATCTATTTGGGAAACGACCTCCCCGTTCGGGTGACTAGCTATCACCGGGAACGAACGTTATAGCATGTCGAATCAGGGATGTTTCGGGTTAAAACATCATTTCGGGCTGAGTAGCAATATTTTGCGAACAAGACTGTCGAGCTTCAGTGTCATGAGCTTAAGAGTAAATGGTATCAGGTTTTGTGATTGTTTGCATATGTTGTAACATCACGGGAAAGTCTTGCGGTCCTGCATAATTTAAATACATAAACCTATGAATTCACCAACATTTTTGTTGACGTTTTAAGCAATGTTTTCAGGAGGTCAATAGGCACGAGGTGCCAAGGATGCATTGGGTTACGTTTTGGATTGCACGCTTAAAGACTTTTATATCATATTTTAGGAAATCTATGTCATCTTTTGTAATATTAAACAAGGAACAAGTGACTGCATAAGCTTTTTGTAATTATTTCTTTTAATTAACATCCAATGTATCAATTTAAACGACTTTTTGTGTCGTTCTTATATATATCTTGTGCTGTTGATCTTGAAGTAACACGCCCCGGATCCTTATTCCGCTGTCGACCCTAATTGGGGTGTTTACAGCTGTGGACAGTATTGTGGTTCAAAAATCTGTTGGACTATGGTTTCAATTTTATGAATACCAAAATCCACATTGATAATGAAAGCACAATCTGCATTGTGAAGAACCCTGTATATCACTCCAAGACAAAGCACATCGAGATTCGTCACCACTTCATAAGAGATTGTTATGAGAAGAAGCTCATAAGTGTGGAGAAAAGTCACACAGACTTAAATGTAGTTGACTTGTTGACCAAACCATTTGATGGACCACGGTTTAATTACCTAGTGGTTAGCATTGGTATGATCAACCCATAGCAACATTTAAGGGGAGGCTTAGTTGTATAGTTTGTTTAATTCTGGTAGCTAAGTTATCATTAATACTGTTAGTTAAGTTTCTATTAATACTGGTAGTTATGTCATATTAATATTTGTAGTTAAGTAGAGTTAATTCTGGTAGTTATGTCCTATTAATACTGGTAGTAGAATTAATTCAGGTAGTTAGTTTTTATTAATTCTGTCTATACAATTTTTTGCAGCATGTTTTTCTTTGTTTTAGACTAATCTTTGCAGGCATAGCATGGATGTGCAGATGAAAGGCAGGAGTAATAAGGTTTTAGCTTTTGTAAATTCTTCGTACATACTTAATTCTGGTTGAAAAAGAATTACTTCGGGTTGATTCTTAATTAATTCTGGTTGACCAAAATTAAGTCTGCTAGTGTACTTGTTAATACTGGTAGGTTATTGTTAATGTTGGTTGCGGGAAATTTGACTTTCTTCTGTTTTATCACTGTTTAAATGTTACCGTTAGAGATTTTTACGGCGCAATAGTCGTACAACAGAGAAGCTATATATAAATAAAGTTTGATTTCTCTTTCATACTTTTCTTTTTATTGCTATC
>BQNB010086217.1:992-21158 GCA_026074375.1 Tanacetum coccineum | reverse complement strand
AACGAACCGATTATATATTTTATAAAAAATAATTGTAAATAATAATTATATATTTTATAAAAAATAATTTTAAATAAAACTTTATTCAAAAATATAGTTTTGATAGATTTATAAAACTTTATAATTTTTTGATAAACCTTTTCCCGGAAAACTTTTGGTCAAAATTATAATTTTTATAATCGTTTTCCCGGGCGACATGTCGCCCGGGAAAAGGTTTATAAAAAATTATAATTTTGATAAAACTTTTCCCGGGCGACTGTCGCCCGGGAAAAGTTTTATCAAAATTATAATTTTTAATAATAGTTTTCCCGGGCGACATGTCGCCCGGGAAAAGGTTTATAAAAAATTATAATTTTGATAAATCTTTTCCCGGGCGACATGTCGCCCGGGAAAAGTTTTTATATTTGCTGAAAAAGCCCTCCAATTTTTTTGTTATGGCGCCCTTTTGCGGTAAACGACAAAGTTGTAGTTTTCCCGGGCGACATGTCGCCCGGGAATGTCGCCCGGGATAAACTTGGTACCAAAAACAGATCTGAGTTATACAGAAGCATCACAAAACGAAAAACAAAAAAAAAACTCTCCTTTGACGATTTTTACAGCAGCACCACCATCTCTCACCCATCACCACCTCCGGCACCACCACCACCGAACCCACCACCACCACCACCACTCACCACATAACCCACCACCACTCACCACCGCTACTCACACACTAGCACACGAGCACATTATCGCCACCAACTCCTCCTCCTCTAAACCATAATTCTTTTCTAAACCCTCTAAATTATGATTCTTCTACTTCTTTTCTAACCCTCTAATTGTTGGCGGTGTTTGAATTTATTTGTTATAGAACACGCGTATGTTTTTTTTTTAATTTTGTTTAAGTATAATAAAGATTGGTTATGGAAGTTTAATAAGATGCTAGAATAAGTTGTTAATTATAAATTGTGTTAATTTTTTTTAGACAGTGACAGTGACACAGTAGCATCTCCGAGTCCGAGAGCCGAGAACGAGCCGAGGGGCCAGAACGAGCTGAGTCGAAAGCAGAAGGTATATTGTAACTTTTTTTTATCCTTTTGGTATCCCCGGCGACATGTCGTCGGGGAATGTTTATAGTTATTAGTTTGTGTAAAATGCAAATCCAAACACTCCTTGACACTAAAATTATGTATGTTTATAGTTTGACATGTCTCCGGGGTGGTTATTAATACAATAAGCTCATATATGCTGAAATAAGTTGAAAGATCCTAAATAAGTTATGTTTTATATTTGATTTAAATGTATGTTTTTTATATGATATAAATGGATATGCATTTGGTATTTGTTTTATTGAACCGTCTGAATTTAATAATCCTATAGAAAACCCGCCCAAAATTAATTTATTAGAAATTAATTTCGGAAAGTCCCCAGTTTGGGACTGCTTTTTGAATGTTTTGTCTCATTTAGGATATGAATGCGTATAATTGGTTTACTATTTGAGATGATTTCGATAGTGTTTCTTCTTTACTCCTACGAATATGTCTTTAAACACATATTTGGGGAGTTGAGGGGAAATGCTGCCGAAATTTTCTCAAATAATAAATCGGTTATACGCATTCATATATTTATTTCATTATCGTGTTGATGATGATGGTGTTGAGAAAGTTTATTTTAGTGAAGAAGAAGATTGATCTTGAGTTGTAACTTGCAAAATACACTTATATATTTGAATGAATGAATGAAATTGTTGTGGATTGTTTAAATGTGTATATTTATTTGGATATGTATGTATTTGGATGTGTGCATGCTTATATTATTTTGTTCATGAATTTCTATATGTTATGCTAATTGTACTTGTACAGATGTCAGCAGATGTTGCCCGGTCCCACGGCGGTGACGGTAGCGGTGAGGATCGTCCCCCTCCACACCATGTACCCACTGGTTGCATAGGTTGCTTTGCTAACTGAGGTAAGAATTTCTGGATTATTGTAATACAAGCATAAATTTGATACATATATTAAACTTGCTTTCCTTGAATTTTTATGACTTTATCACTTACTTGATTTTGCAGGCAAAGGCAAACAAAAGCCTAATTTAGGCGACAGGGCAGCGAGCAGGCTGAATACCCGCGACAAGACCCGAAACCTCTCCTTAAAGGAAATAATGGATAAAAAATGCCTCGTCCCAATCCGGTTTGAGCTGCGTGACAAACAAGCCCTTATGCCTCTCGGTGACCATGCGGCTCATTGGTCTAGCTACATCGAGGAGGTCATTATGGGTGTGCCTTTGTACTACCCTTCTTAGCTAAAGGTCCTGAAGGAGCGGAAGGCGTCGCTCATTACAGATATTGGGGTCAGTTATCCTTTTATGTTTATTTCATTATCGGGTTCATTTATATAATTGTGTATATTTATCTAAATTCATTTATTTATTTATATCATATAAATAAATAAACAAATTTAAATAAATATATAAATTATATCTTTAACTCTGTCTTCGTTTTGTCGTATATGATTGCAGACCCAGATTGATCTGAGGCCGCACATGGAATCCCCCAACTGGACAAAGATCAACGCCGACATCCAGCAGCACTTGCAAAAAGCGTACAATACCAACAAGGCTGCTTTCAAGGCCCAACAATGGGTTATAGACCCCACGACCGGGACTTACAATGTGGAGAAGATCAGGCGGGCACGTCCTGAGGACATTAAGGCGGAAGAGTGGGATAAGTATATTTAGTTTTAGAATGATCCTAGGAACATTGTCTGAGCCGCTCAAAATTAGCAAAACTGGGCAAAGAGCACGGTCATATCTCGACAGGGATCCCGGTCGCTTGCTCGCCTTTGAGATGAGATGGTAATAAACATTATAATTATTTTACATACATATATACGTATATATCTAATTATACGCTTTGGTGTGTTGTGATTTGTCGTTTTTAATTTGTTTCATCTTATATGCGTGTGTATGTACAGAGGCAGAGCTCAGCCACTCAGGAGTACCCGTCGCTCATTGACACCTTCTTCGTGGCATACACTATTAACGGGAAATTCCTTTAGGATAAGGACCGACGTATATACGTAAGTTTTGTTTCAAAACACACTTTAATGAATTATTGAGAATTAATGTAGTAACCCGACTAATATATTAACTATCTTGTGTTTTTGTCACGACATAGGAGGAGATGAGGAGGCTGGAGGCTATGGGCACCTACACTGATGATGAGATCAATCACTTGGCTAGAAGGGGTAAGCAGTGAGGGCACATTCCCGGTGTTGGTAGGGTATTACTAGCACGGGCCACAGCCAGCCCAAGTATGCCCTCGTCTAAAAGCACGCTCAACAGCCTACACAAAAAGGTAGACTTCATGATGAGTCTTTTCAAAAGTGACTCAAAGTACTCAGATATGTTTTCACAGTTTGAGTCGGGTCGTGCCAGCGAGAGTGGCGGGTGCGGGGATGACGAGGAGAGTGCCGACGACCAGGAGGGCGAGGATGAGGATGGCGATGGCGATATTTAGTTGTGTTACATATGGGTTAGTATGCTACATTGTTACTTTATGTTCATCTTGGCGACCTGTATGTAAACACTTGTTTCTCTATCCTAACATGTTGAATATTGACTTGTAAGCCCCGTTTAAGACTAGGAAGCAACGTTTTGTAGAATTATTCGGATTTTGGACGATTTAGCTTTATTATGTTTTGGTTTTGGTACAAGTTGTGATGAGTTTATACAGGTTTTGGTACAGGTTTGATGTTAAGTAGATTTTTTCCGGAAAAAATCTAGAAATCGCCTGCTGTGCAGGCTACATTTAAAAAAAAAATGCAGACTATTCCCCGGCGACATGTCGCCGGGGATAGCATTGAAAAAATGCAACTTTATTAAAAAAATGCAGACTATTACCCGGTGACATGTCGCCGGGAATAGTGTTTAAAATTTTTTCTTATACGTTGACAAGTCAAAGTATAAGGAACACTATCCCCCGCGACTTGTCGCCGGGGATAATGCCCAATTAACTAATCACTTAATTAAGTGTCGTAATTACTTAATTTTAACTAGGACATTCCCCAGCGACATGTCACCAGGGAATATGTGCCACGGTGGCACTAATTACTTGACTAAAAAATACGTGGGACCCACCTTGTCGCTGGGGATTGTCACTAGGGAACGTATCCCTAGCGAGCATTCCCCAGTGAAAGGTATCCCTAGCGACAAGTCACCCGGGAATCCCCCAAAATGTTGCTGGGGATAACGGTTAATGTTGTAGTGATATAAAATGCAAACACACCAACCATCCGAGCAACTCCAACCAAATAAAAAACTAAGTGATAGGAATGTTCCATGTGTCTTTTAACCTCGCGGCCCTTGGGGACTTCCTAAACCGAATCGAGAACAGCTTCAAACGAACAATATCCACAATAGTGTCACGAACATGTTCTATGCGGCATTTATCCTTCTTGAAGTGGTTGTTGTGCCTTTCTTGCCATATAAAATACTAAGTAGCAGCCACTACAAGTTTTGACACAATGCTATTTCACGAATTCTTCCAAGCCATTGGTTAGATCCAACAAATAATGTCATTCTAAATAGGAGGGACAAAATTCATACCACCAAGTTTCTAATAGGAGACCATACTTGTGATGAAAATGCACAATCAAAAACAAATGATCATGAGAGTCATGTTGAATTTCATAAAGAGGACATGAAAGCAAGTTTAAGTCGATCGATCGAATCATTGACATCAGCATGTCATTGGGTTTTTATTCTCTGATGCATAACTAGTCGGAGACCAAATCATATTGTACAAGCCAACAACATCACTCCTAGTACGAAGAGAATTCCAAGCCACAAAAACCAAAAATGAACAAAATAAACCCATCATCAACCCACTACACGAGTTAATTGATCATCAATAGCAGAATCTATGTGGGGGAAGGGGGGTTATTAGAGCAAGAGGAAGGAATAATTTATGTGTTTAATATCTAGTCTTAAATTTATAATTCTAAATTAAACTATCAGACTAACACTAATGGGAACTATACCTAATAATTGTAGCTAGGAAATGGTAAGCACGTGTCATTCGTAAGGAGTGATTGCACTAAAGCTAACTTAATGATTTCTACAAATTTTAAAGGGGGTTTAATCTGAGAGAATGGCACAAGTAGTTAATTTATTAAACTACTAAATTAACAAACTATTAAAATGAGTAAATATTTGAGGAAATTAAGATAAGGAAGAACGGGTTAGCCATGTTCATCATACTAGCCTACTCGTCTGTCTAACTAGTGCCATGATCTAAAGAACTATGTTGGCGAAATATAGATGCAGGCTAGGCCAGTTATTCACGATTACCTAGTCCTATGCATATCACCCAATTACCTTGGTATTAGGCGTTCAGTAACGAACTTTCAATGCATGCATTAAGTGATTCAACTAGCCTATGTGATTTATCTACGGGAACTCGGATTCGCAGCGAACCCTACTCTCTCCCGATGGTTAGTCTCGAAGAGAACACTACGCCAATTTAAGTGTTTTAGTCTATTTAGTCTAACCTAGGATGGGTTAGGACTCTAGTCTTGATAGTCAAACTTGTAATGACCCTTAGTTGGCTAATGCTACCAGCCCAACTACCCCCAATGAGGATTATGAACGCATGGTTGTCAATTTAACAATCTATGATCTAGCAATAGACATTAATTAATAAGTAAGTAAACGAGCATTTATTTGAGCGATAAACATATAAATTATCCAACATGAATGTGATAAATTTTAATTAAAAGGAAACAAGTAGTCAAAGTATTCATAAACATGGCTAACACCAAAAAAGATGATCTTTAGCCTGATGTCACCTTTAATGAATCTATCATATTAAAGAAGGTGAATGTTAAGCATTTAGATAAAACTTCCAAACCGGTGGAGTTTGAAAGAATAATTATACCAGATGATAAAGAAACTAATGATGGTTCTCCTATGGTCAAAGGAGATTATGAAGAAGAGGAGGTTCAAACAAAATAACCTCTCTAGAAACAACAAGAATCAACTATGTAAACAATAGATTCACCCTTATGACAACGGATTCGGAGGCTTGGTAAAATGGAAAAGAAAAGTAGCCATTGAATTAGAGAGAAAAGGAAAAGGATGGAAGATGTGTGTTTTTGTAGAGAGAAAACACACACTTTCACACTTTACAAAAGTGAGCTTCACCCCTCCATGGAAGTATGGAGGGGGTATTTATAGTCCTAGTGACACACAACTATCGTAGCTTGTCATTATTAGTCCCTATGTGTCACGCTATAAATAAACTAATGTAATTCTGTGTTTGTCACCATATTTTAAGGCTAACAATCTTCCCCTAATATGTGGATATATACGGAATTACTTATAATGTTCCTAACAAGTATAAATATAATTAAATAAAGTCTTCCAAAGCGCTTCCAAAGCTAAAGTTGTCTTGTGAGTTCTCTTGGTCTTGAAAATTGTATTCCAGCTTGGATCTTCATTGTCTTTACTTGTTCTGGAACCATTGTCGTATGCATGAGTTGGATTAACTTCCTCCCAATTCTTGCAGCATGTCTTGAAAAGCTTTCTTTATAGACTCCTTTTTGGCGAAGTTTCTGAATTAGCTTCCCCTCAAACCAACATCCCTATCTTAAGCAGATTGTAAAACTTTGTTGTAGCTTGAACAATCTTCTACTTGTCATTGACGTGCACAGCGTAAATTTGTAGAAGTTAAAACACACCAACGACCACTGCTTCTTGTCATTAGGGCTTGGTGAATATTCGTTCAAGGGTGCATGCGAGAAATCAGCAACAATTCTTCTCACGTATGCAGAATACTTCATAAACCATTTGGTAAAGTAGTATACACTGCTTCCCCCTGGAAGTTGAAATGGTAACATCAAAGTCAACTAAGTCCCGAATGTACACATTTCCCCCCATGATGGTTGCGAACTCTCAGAAGGCAACGCTAGTTCGTGTACGTCCATATACTCGAGAAGTTCTTGTCTGAAGCACAAATCTTGAAATCCAAATGAACCATTACCCTCTTGACTTCAGAACGTAGAGAGATGAAGCAAGAAATCAAGAACACTTAGTGTATAATCAAGGTCTTATGAATGAATCCATCGAAGAACTTTGAAGATTTCTTAGACTGAAAATTATCTTGTCATAGAATAGCACAAAAATACCCGTGAGCAGTGCTATTACATCCAACCCTTTGAATCTCGGCGAACTTTACCACCTTGTATTCATTCGGCTATTGTTTGTAATCACTGGTGAAGTAAACCCGATATACTAAACTTGAAAATGAAGTGAAATCCCCTAAATTTGTTACTTAAGCTTGCACTATTGTTGATTGAAGAACGGTGCAAGATTAAATCTATAAGTACTCTATACCCAACTAGAAAAGTATAAGAAGTACAACACCTCTTAAAATTATCCACATCGTCTTCTGTGTGTGACAATGAGTACTACAATGTAACTCCTTTAAGTGATAGTTAACCAGGTCTGCAACCAACCACCCCTGACTGCTGGTAACTAGATAATTCAAGTCTTAATCATAAGTTGTATACGTTCAAGCAAGTCATCAATCGATAGAAAATAGAAGAAAGTCTCGATGATGAAATAAGTAGACGCCTTCGTGAAATCTAACTTCAAGCTCAAATAAGGGATACCAAATCAACTATGTGATCACTTGTCATCGTAATCCGAAAATCTAGCCATTTGTCATTTAAGTAAATCTTTTTAGGATCGTTTTGGGATTAAGTGTTGTTGTTTATGTGGTGTGTTGTTATGGTTGATTGTGTCTTATGAGTCTCGATTCTTGATTGTGGTGTTTGTTTGTTGTTCTTGTTTTGATTATAATATTCCCAAATTCGGTCATATGCCCAAAGTCGGTCACATGCCCACCTGATGCGCGGATCGAAATTTTTTTTTCGGGAAATTAGGTTTTCAAAACAAGGGTTTTCAATGGACAAAACGCAGTGTCTTTAGTCAAAACGCAATGAGACAAAACGCAACCTTGAGACAAAACGCAATGAGCAAAACGCAACCTTGAGACAAAACGCAATGACCAAAACGCAGTCTTGAGGCAAAACGCAATGACCAAAACGCAGTCTTGAGGCAAAACGCAATGACCAAAACGCAGTCTTGAGGCAAAACGCAATGACCAAAACGCAGTCTTGAGGCAAAACGCAATGACCAAAACGCAGTCTTAAGGCAAAACGCAATGACCAAAATGCAATAGTCAAAACGCAATCTTCTTGCCAATCGCAGAGACAAAACGCAATGAGAATCAAAACGCAACAAGAACAATCCCTACATAAGTCAAAATGCAGCCAAGAAATAATCATCAAACATTCTTGAAAGCTACGAAATGATGTTAAAACCACCTAGTAATGATGCAAGGGATAGATCTAAGCCCGAAAGTACAAATCTTTAACACTTTTAACCACAAACAAAGATCAATCTTGGATTTTTCTTGCTATTTTTTTCGAACCAAAAAAATAAACAAACCAAGCCACGAATTTGATCTTGTTTAGCCACAAGATCAGTAGATAA
This sequence comes from Tanacetum coccineum, assembly GCA_026074375.1. Classification (NCBI taxonomy): domain Eukaryota; kingdom Viridiplantae; phylum Streptophyta; class Magnoliopsida; order Asterales; family Asteraceae; genus Tanacetum; species Tanacetum coccineum. Next base: position 12,620 of record BQNB010086217.1, on the reverse strand, counting down.
ACAACACGGATTCCCCCTATGCTCTGGTGCCAATTGTTATCACGATTCACCCTTAGAACACAAGATCCGGAGGCATGGTAAAATGGAAAAGAAATTGATCCATGTTTATTAGAGAGAAAAGATATGAGATGGGAAGTTGTTGTGTGTGCTTGAGAGAAAACACACACACTTCACCTTTACAAAAGTGAGCTTCACCCCTCCATGGAAGTATGGAGGGGGTATTTATAGTCCTAGTGACACACAACTATTGTAACTAGTCATTATTAGTCCCTATGTGTCACGCTATAACTAATGTAATTCCGTGTTTGTCACCATATTTTAAGGCTAACAATCAAATGTGTACATCCGGGACTTAATTGACTTTGATGTTACCATGTCAACTTCCCGGGGGAAGTAGTGTATACTACTTTACTAAGAATGGTTTGTGAAGTATTCTGCAAACATGAGAAGAACAGATGCTGATTTCTCGCATGCACCCCCGAACGAATATTCACCAAGCCCTGATGACAAGAAGCAGTGGTCGTTGGTGTGGTTTGACTTCTACAAAATTCCGCTGTGCACTTTGATGACAAGTAGAAGATTGTTCAAGCTACATCAATGTTTCAGAATCTGCTCAAGATAGGGATGTTGGTTTGGGGGGAAGCTGATTCAGAAACTTCGCCAAAAAGGAGTCTATGAAGAAAGCTTTTCAAGACATGCTGCATGAATTGGGGGGAAGTTAATTCAGTTCATGCATACTACAATGGTTTCAGAACAAGTAAAGACAATGAAGATCCAAGCTGGAATACAAGTTTCAAGACCAAGAGAACTCACAAGACAACTTCAGCTTTGGAAGCGCTTTGGAAGACTTTATTTAATTGTATTTGTACTTGTTAGGAACATTGTAAGTAATTCCGTATATGTCCACATATTGGGGGAAGATTGTTAGCCTTAAAATATGGTGACAAACACGGAATTACATTAGTTTATTTATAGCGTGACACATAGGGACTAATAATGACAAGCTACGATAGTTGTGTGTCACTAGGACTATAAATACCCCCTCCATACTTCCATGGAGGGGTGAAGCTCACTTTTGTAAAGTGTGAAAGTGTGTGTTTTCTCTCTACAAAAACACACATCTTCCATCCTTTTCCTTTTCTCTCTAATTCAATGGCTACTTTTCTTTTCCATTTTACCAAGCCTCTGGATCTGTTGTCATAAGGGTGAATCTATTATTTACAAACTGCCACCAGCAAGCCAAAAAGAAACACCAAAACACAGTGGCTTATTCATCTTTAATTGCATCTAATGACGTTCCTACTACTTACTCTAAAGCGATTTGAGACTCAGAGAATGAGAAGTAGAGGATTGCCATGATTTAAAAAATGTTTGTGTCTTTAAAAGAATCAGATTGGTGTTTACCAACCTCCCAAAAAGGAAAAATGCAATTGGATGCAAATGGGTGTATGCAAAGAAACAAGGATTTCCTAGCTAGGAAGATGTTTTCAACAAAGCTAAGATTAGTATCTAAAGGCTACACTCAGAAAGAGGGAATTAACTATAATGAAGTTTTTTCTCCATTGGTAAAGCATTCCTCTATTTGAATTTTGTTGTCTTTGGTAGCATAGTTGGATTTAAAAATAGTTCAGATGGACGTGAAGACTAAATTTCAACATGGAAACTTAGAAGATAAAATCTATATAGTTCAACTAGAAGGATTCAAAGTTGTTGGAAAATGGCATAAAGTATGTAAGATTTGTAAATCATTGTATGGATTAAAGCAATCCCAAAGACAGTGGTACAAATGATTAGATAAGTTTATAATGAATTCGAAATACACAAGAAGCAAATTTGACCATTGTGTCTATTTGAAAAAGCTACAAGATGGGTCACTCGTATATCTTCTTCTATATGTATATGATACGTTGATAGCTTCTCATAGTCTAGATGCAGTTAAAAAGTTAAAGACTCAGTTGAAAATTAAATTTAAGGATGAAGGATGTTGCTAAAATAAAAATGATTCTCGACATGGAGATAGTTAGAGACAGGAAATTGATGAAGCTTTGTTTGATTCAGAAATAATATCTCAAAAGGGTCAAAAGCGTTTTAGGTTCGACAAGCAGACAAACCGAGTAGTACTCCACTTGTTTCTCAATTCAAGATCAACGTTGCTATGTCACCGAAAAATGATGTAGACAGGCATACGTGGAAAAAGTGCCTTATGAAAATAATATCAGTATCCTAATATATGTGATGATATGTACTCGACCAAATATTAGTCATCTTGTTGGGATGGTGAGCAAGTATATGCATAACCCTTAAAAAGGACATTGACAAGCTGTGAAATGGATACTATGGTATATCCATAATACAGTTGATGTTTGGTTAGTATTCGAATATAGAAGTAGTCAGCGGGTAGAAGGATATTGCAATTCAGACTATGTCAAAGATATAGACAGTTGGTAGAAGGATATTGTGATTTAGACCATGTCAGAGATATAAACAAGCAAAGCTCTGTGATGGGTTATGTGTAGACTCCGATAAAATCTCTAGTTAGTTGGAATTCCACCTTACAGTCAACTACTACTTTGTAAACTACAGAAGCAGAGTATATGGTGATTACTGAGGGTGTAAAGAAAGTAATTTGGCTTCAAGGGTTGCTCGGTGAACTTGGAATCAAACAGAAGTTTGTCATGATACATTTGGACAGCTAGAGTGCAACTCATTTGGCGAAGAATCAAGTTTATTACATAAGGATGAAGCACATTGATGTTCGGTATCATTTCATATGATCAAAGATACTCAAAAAAGGTAGAGTCAAAATCCAGAAGATCCATACTTCTAAGAACCCTTCAGATATGCCGACTATAATAGTAGCTAGGGTGAAATTCTGTTTTAACTTGATCAATATTTTAAAGGCATGAAGATTCCCTTAAAGACTCCACCAACAATGATTGAAGTTGATTTTCGCCAAGGTGGAGATTTGTAAATTATTAGCACAAATGCAACTTGATATGCAGTAGATACTTTATGATAAGAATATAAGCAAGCCTATATGCAACTTGTCAAGTTGTTACTACTTGGTGTGGTACTTGTATCCTATAAATAGGAAGCTTGGCATATATTGAAATCACACCAAAACACACAAGAACAATAAGTTAGTGTGTGATCTTTCTCTCTACTTTGTAGTATGGTTTTTGTTCAAGAAATACTTAATTTGTTGGTGTTTCATTCTTAGGTTTTTTACTTAATAGTGTTTAACTCTTTAACTATTCGGTGTGATATTATCGCGATTATTCCACAACATATTTATGCCTCTTACACAATTTTCCCAAAGGTTTATCTATAATGAAGACAGTAAGAGACTAAGACAATTAAAACAAGCTAACAACAAAATCATATTGGATTGAATATGATAGATAAGCTAACATTTATAACCTATTAAAGAGAGTTTTGAAAAACTCATCTTGGCTCTAAAATCTAAAACAATGACACATGGATAATGCAAAATAATCAACGCTTCATATTCAAAGAAAAAACCAGACATTTAATTTTCAAACAAAATTCCTTCCAACAAACCATTATCAGCCAATTACCTAAAATGATATCCCTAAATCAAACCGCCCTATTTAATCATTTTTTCATTAATTAATCTTGTCACCATGAACCCTAAATCAAATTACTAATTAGTATTACGATTGAAGAATTCGTTTTGAGAATCAAACCCTGAAACATTCGTTTGGAGAATCAAGCTCTGAATCAATGTAGTATGAAGCTAGATCCGTATATAATTTTTGAATCTAGGTGAAAAAATTCAGGCTGTTTGAGATATTTCATTATCAGGTTATTTTTAATTTCTAAGATTTTTGGGTATAATCAATTTTATTATGATTGTTTAAATTATTGGTGATTGATGTGTCATTGTGCGAAGGTATTTTACGTATCAAGTTTTACTATTTATTTTATGCCAACTATACCTAAAAATAACACTTTAACGGGCAGTGTACCCGGTCAGATGTAGCTTCGTTGGTAAGTAGGGTTTCGATCACTAAGAGTGAGATCATTAATATCTAATCTATCAGTATTTTAGTTATCTAAGTTAAACCTAAAACTAATGCAAAAAGGGGGTTTTTAGCTTGAGAGACTGGCACGAGATTTAGTTATTTAACCTAGGGTTTTGATGATAATTAACACACACAAGGTGATAGACAGAATATAAGGATGTGGTGAAGCCTAATGTAAGGGAAACAGATTAACCATATTTATTCTAATTAAAATGCAAGTTTGTTCATTTAATGCAATGATTACTTATCTCGAGGTGGCATATCATTCCTAGACTTAGGCAGTACTTCTTCTTAAGACCTAGACACGCTAATTCTATCACAATTAGACGCATCCGCATAAAGCGTCCTTTTTATTGATTATAATCTATCTTAGAAGGTAATGCACCTAATCTTTAAGCTGTCAATCCAAATATAACCCAATGCATCCTTGGCACCCAGCCTATTGATCTCCTAAAACATTGCTTAAAAACGTCAACAAAAATGTTGGTGAATTCATAGGTTTGATAAATCATAATATGCAGGACCGCAAGACTTTTTAGAGATAATGCAAACACATCAGATCTCACAAAACCTAGGATTACATTTACACCTAAGCCACATGACACTGAAGCTCGACAAATCATACTTGCAATTAAACTGATATATTTGCAATTACGCCCATCCGGATGTCTACCCTAAACATCCAAAAATTCGACATGCCTATAACGTTCGTTCCCGGTTGATACTTAGTCACCCTAACGGGGAGTTCATTTCCCGAATAGATCTATTTAAATAACATTCGCGCTCACATAATGTCATTTCCCAACTAATCTATGCAATGTGACAGTTCATGACATGGGACTTAACTGGGTTATCGCAACTTAGGCAAACATGTAATCAATACTTGCGTCCAATTTATAAAACAAAGCATGTTTCCACCCCATAATTATAAATCATTGAAATCGTAAAAATGTGGGGCTATGACTCACACTTGAGTTCGGATAATCCAGAATATCGCAGAAAATGCGTCACGTGAAAAGATCGAATTCAACAAAATTGTCCTAGTCGTATAAGTACGAGTACTTGAATATAATTTTATAGTTGTTACAACGTACTATCGTTCGGGCTATCATAATTTAAGAGGCATGACATGACGTTCGTGGAGTTTGGACACTTTAAATCGTAAATCCAACAACACTGTCAAAGACGCCATCCGAAGAGGCATCATTATGAACTCCTAGTAATATAGTCCCTTTTGATAACACAAAAAAATCCTATCTAGCTCAATCACAACTATGTTTGGAAAAAATAGTGTTTAATAAGTTTTAAAACTTTAAATTACCGTTTTTTATTTTTTTTTAACAAAACTGGCGTAACCTTTCGCTTTTTAAACCGATTCTCTGCGTTTCTTATGTCCACTTCCTCGTATAATACGGGTTTATCGAAATATTTACATTTTCAAGTTTTTGATATTCCTGCGATAAAAAGAAGAATCAATAGTGTTTTTACTGTTCACGATAGCTCCTTACTCGTTGTTAGGCTTTAATATAGCTTAAACTTGTAATCGATAATAACTATTCGTTTTTAAATCACCGATTTATAGTGTTCCTCGAGTACTCCTTTGTTATTAAAAGAGTATAATAATTTTACAAAGTTTGGTCCGCTGAAGAATAGTACTTTACTGTTCATAGTTTAGTAAAATTACTTTTTATCAAACTTTTAATTATCGAAAATGTCGTAGTTTATTCATAATAGTTCCCGTTTATACGATTCTTTCGAGTCCATCTACGTAATAATTAAAAGTTATATCATATTTTTGATGTTTTAAAAACTTAAGTTGCTGTAATGAATAGTGTTTTTATAAAAATAATTTTATAAAAGTATTTGTCGTCGTAAAATCGTAATTAACGTATCTTTTTCGTTGTAAATCGGTTTTTCGAGTTTCTTATCATTTTGGAATCGTCATGAGGCGTATTATTTTTATATTAGGCTCTACCTACTGTATGAAACACGAAATAAAAACCCTTTTATTATCCAAGTGTATTGATTTATAAAAAGTTTGTTTTATTAACTTTATAAACCCTACTTTATAACTAAACATGTTTATATTTAAACAACATGTTTACATACTTTTAAGTCCATTAATCCATGATATATATAACCATATGACATAAGAAAAAGTGCTTAAATTCATAGACATTAGTAAAAACCCTTTTTACATATTCAAAAGTCTTAAGTGGTGATTTAGCCATAAATAACATATTACACATGAAATAATGATAATAAAAAGTATAAAGGAATTTAGAAGACCTTAGGGATGATGTATGAGATGAGAAATGAATGCTAAACCCGTGTTTAGACTCAAAACCCAAGCTTTCATAAATGAAAACCCTTGTTTTCTTAATAAAAACCCAAATCTTGATTTCTTGCTTAATACTTGCAAATGGTGATTCAATGGTTGGAAACACCTTAGAATGACTTATAATAGATGTGTATAGAAGTGTATAGGTTGAATAAAATTTTGTATGGATTATGTTGGGGCCATGGTTTGTGTCGTAGCATATAGAGAGCAAAAGAGGGTTTTTGTTTGATTTTTACTAAGTGTTAAAGCATGTATGAATTTTCTTTCTAGTAGATACATGTATATAAGGTAGTAAAACTAGTCAAGGGAACATGGTATGGTCATAGATATGGGTCTTTGGTCTTAGGGATGGCCTTTAGTCATTTAGACAAGGTATGGCTAGGTAATAAAGAGGTATGGTGTATCATTAAAGAAGTATGTTGCATATTTGACCAAAGTGGATGAGTTTTGCTATATTACTTGTACAATTGGCAAGAATTTCGGCAAAACATAAGATATAGATGATATATTTTGTAATTTTTATGTATTGGGTATAAAAGTGGGTATTTGTTGAAGCGTAGAAAAGTTTTTGTGGTTCCGGGAGAGCTTAAACGCAATTTATCGCGAAACGTATACATTTTACGTATCCGATAAAAATAATAATGAACAAAGTTAATAATTATCCTCAAAATAATTATATAACCCTTGCTTGATGTAAACATTTAATTGTTTGATGTCCGTTTACGCTAAACGATAATTTTTAACTTACGCGATTTAACTATTAAAAATAAAAGTAACCGCGTACGAGAAAGAAAAATAAATAATTAGTAAAATAGATGACGTCGTAAAAGACCTGAAAATACGGAAATGTTACAGTCTCCTCCGGTTAGAAGAGCCTTGTCCTCAAGGCTCAAGTTGCGGCACTTGAGGAAAGTACGGGTTCAGAGAAGAGATGCGGGAATTTCTTCCGGATTTGTGTTGATGAAGAGGTGTAGATTTTAAGGTGACTACTCTCAGCATGACATGGTTCTTCCTGAATGCATAGGTAATCAGTCTATGCACCAAATATACATAGGTGATTAGGCTATGTATATTTGAGGGCCAACGATGCAATGCTCATTTTCATCAAAATAGTGTGATGTAGGAAATGTATCAAATAGTTTTATAACGAAATGAAATAATCGATAAAGTAAATGGGAAGTAGCTCATAGGGCGACAACAAAATGGTTTATAGTTTAACATCGAGATTGTTTATAAAGCGATAGGTCATAACAAGTATAAAGAATATCCTAACGAACGCAGAAGTAGTCAAAGAAAAGGAACGTAAAGTATTATTCAATCAACAAAATGAACGTAAAAAGTCGTGTTCGAAAGGTAGGTTCTCCAAGGTGACACGTATGAGGTGACAAGTTAATTGTCGTACTCCCATCAACTGGAAGCCTTCAAAACGATGGATTACGAAACAACATATGCGATTCAAAATCATAAGAAGAGTGTTCCAACTCGGAGTCGAATGGTAAAGTAACTAGTATTGGTGTTCGAGAGAGTAAATGAGAAATCAGAAAGTACGCGAAAAATCAGAGTGATCAATATTTATATAACAGACCGATATAAGGTAAATAGTAAGACGTCATATGATAGAACTAACCGAGTTAAGCGAATGATACCAAAGATTGAACGATTATCAAGAATATATGAATTACACGGGTTTCCCTATGGATTGAAGCACGTTGCTGCACATTCTTGACTTCTATTATCTTCTGAAAATCGACCTTGGTTGTTAAAAGCACACCTAAAATTGTATTTAGGTTTTGGTATTTATAGACTCTGAAAATTGGTCAATACGGAGTATTGGAACTCAATACGGCGTATCGAATGACTTGGCGTAGGCTCCAAGAATAAAATATTCTAGAATTTTCTTGAGCTGGTTTGGATATGACGTATCTGACTTCTTGGATATAGCGTATTGAGCTCCTCTGGTTCGGTGTATTGAACTTCTTGGGTACGGCATATTGAGCTCCTCCGGTACGGTGTATTGGACTTCTTGGGTATGGCATATTGAGCTCCTCCGGTACGGTGTATTGGACTTCTTGGGTACGGCATATTGAGCTCTTCCGGTATGGTGTATTGGGGTTCTTGGATACGGAGTATTGGCTGAAAGTGTGCTTTTCTTGATATTTGACCAAAGTATAATATACGGCGTATAACTGATGTAGATACTTCGTATTCTTCAAAGTCAGGCAATGGTCTTGAGTTCTTCAAAGTCTTTAGATACAGTGTATGCTTCTAGAATGATATGGCTTATGTATGTCAGAATCAGCGACTTTCTCAAACTCTTTGTTTATGCTTCAAAACACGTCTTTTCTCCATCTTTTGCCAAATACTCAATAATTATTGCAAATAACAAATATAAATAATTAAGTACAATATCTTGCAATAATTACTCAAAATAGGTTATTTACATAGGATAAATGATTCTATAAAAGTGACATTATTTGATGTCATCAAATATCCCCCCCACTTGAATCCTACTTGTCCTCAAGTAGCCTTTAGAAGTTTATGAAAATGTATCCCTAAGGATTTTTCCATTTAAGAATTTCTTTGATCTATTACAAGTACACAACCAAACACCTCACAAAATAGGAAGATGAAAACACTCAAATCACTCAACTAATCTATGTGGTAACATGTAACTAATTCGCTTAATTGCTTAGTCGTGACAAGTATTCTATCATAGGCTTGGCAAGCATACACTTCTCAACTACTAGAGCTAAGGAGTAACAAGTTGATAAAGGTAAAATAGGTTTTTAATGTAAGGATTAGGGTTGATCATTCTACAATCTTTCACCAAAAGTACCACACCAACAAGGCAGCTGAAGCACACATACATGGTCGTAACGACAGAATCAACATGTATGTTCTATCACATCCTCATTCGCGTAAAACCCATGGTTAATGATTAGGAAAGGGAATTAAATTATTGTTAAACAAAAAATTATGAAACAAATAAACTAGGTCCAAGATATAAGTTGTTAGATACTTTTTCCTGACCGTTACCATGATAAAGACATAACTATTTACAAATGTTTTGATCATAAATCAAAAAATAACCTAAGTTGGCATTCCCGTAACGGTCAACTTCCCAATCATCCCATACTTTACAAACTTTTACAAGACAAGTGGTGATATCTACCACTTTATATAATACTCTACATTGCTGATTTTTAAGACGTATCAACGAATAATCGATCCTTCATATAATTCCTTTGGTCTAAGCTCTTGCGATTATCTCCAAACATTCCTTCTTTCTTTTTTTGTTGCGATTTTTCTCATTTTTTTCGATTTTTTTTGCTAACACTATACTATGAAACTCGGTGTAATTTCACCATCTTCACGATCATAATAACTCTGGATAATTCCTTCGGTAACTCTTCATTCTTCGGACGTTCCAATAATTGTGTTGGTAGTAAAAATACATGAGTTTTGACTACTTTATACATTCCCATTTGCAATGTACGGATTTCTTCTCAACTGTACCAAAGATAGAAAATTGACACAAGACTCGGGAAATACATACTTTAAACTTTAAGCAACTAGCAACTGATAAATGGACATAATATAACAAGGTAGGCTAAGGTGTAAAGGTGTAACGAAACAGATAGTTGGTGTAATTCCTATAGGATTGGCTCTATGGGTTGTTCTAGGGGTACTTACTCTTAAAATGAGAGTAAACAAAGGGTTTATAAGGGGGGTTAACTAACCAGTGTATTTAGTTAATAAAACAACATGTATAGGCTTTTTGGGTGTAATCCTAAAAATTTACCAATTTAAACAAGTTACTCCATCTAAATCCATAGTACTCATTATTGTGGTCTCGAATAGATATACCAAGCCAAGCTCTAAAGTCTACAACATCACCGACACACTTATATTTTGTGAAATTTAGGTAAACATTTGGAAATGGATAGGTTAAATCCTTACAATATCTAATAAGGGTTGTTGTGTGCAGGTTATGTAACAGGTAATTTCACAAAAGTATGCTTGAATTTTTTTAAATTTGAGCATAATTTAAGCTTTTTATTGTGAAAATTAGGACAAGTATACATTCTAATTCCCATCCCCCCACTTGTATTATATAAAGTCCTCGTTGTATGAATAGAACATTAAAAATGATAATTAAAAAGAATTAGAATGAGAAACTTCCCTTATATTTACTCGGTAGTGATTCTCCATGTAGATTGATAGAGCAGGAATTCATGTTGAACAGCCGCCTTGAGTTTTTAAGACTCCAACACTTCAAGATTTTCAGATTTGTAAATTCTCCACCAATATTCATCAATTTTCTTTCAGCGATTTCCTGTGCAAAATTATAGGAAAACAAGTGCAATTATATCTCTGTGTATTCGTTGGTTAGACTCGAAAGAAATACCTAAAACTGTACAAGAAGTCAATACGCCGTATTTATTCCCCAGGATACGCTATATTCATTTAATGAATACGCCGTATAGACTGTGCTGAAAATAAAGACTGGATAACGTCTAGATAGTCAATACGTCGTATCCATAGGGTTTGGATACGCCATATAGACAGTCTGGGAAGACAGACTCAATAACAAAATTAAAAAAACATTTCCGGTTGTCTCCCAGAAAGCACTTTTGTTCACAGAAAAGTCTTTAAGTTAGACTTACCTTCAACTATGGATGACAAAAATTATAGAAGCCTAAGTATTTGAATTAATCCTCATTATCTCCTATATTATCAAACTTAGTTTCTATATCCTTAACTATGGGCTCATCCATACCCTCACCTTTGTTAATGATGGGTATAAAAACCTTAACTTGATTTCTCCTATGCTTTATGGGTTCATTTAGATCATTTGGTTCAATGAAATCCTTAAAGTTGGGGTCTTACGATTTATTCTTCCTCAACTCGTCACCCATTAGCCTAGTTTCTAAACCAAGTTTTCTACTTTCTAACAAACCTAATGCATAGACCCTCTTAATTATGTTACTAGTAGGTTTATTACTTTTAAAGAAAATTTTATCATTCCCAATGCTTAAAGTTATCTTTGCTTTAAACACGTTTATAATAGCATGAGCAGTAGACAAGAAAGGTCTTCCTAGGATCAAGGGGGTCTTAAAATCCTTGAGGATATCTAAAATAATGAAGTCTACTAGGAAAGTAAATTTATCAATACTTACTAGCACATTCTCAACAACTCCTTTGGGTGGTTTCACTGTTCTATCAGCCAATTTGACAATT